>QYTT01091686.1:10445-23133 GCA_006980735.1 Dasypogon diadema | reverse complement strand
TGTGCAACCGGAAACCTACACTACATCTAACATACTTGAAATCGGTTCTTGGGACCGATACCTTAACAGAAATCCTATATCGGCTTGGTATATATTTCTGGCAGATGTAATACCAGCATTCTACGCACTTCTAGCATGATGGTGCAAAATTGGAGAGAATAAGACCTAATGTCTACAGCGCACATTATACAGACGGGACACAAATTAACGGTGGTCTACTGAATTTAGATCAAGAAACCTAATCTTAAAGGCTGATCTGGAAGCCCAGAAAACCCCTCAAATAACACTTGTAACTGTTCCAGGTCATAAGGGAATCAAAGGCAAGGCAATAGCTGACAAGAAGAAGCTCTAGTAGAATGATTGTCGAACTGAAACCCGTTTCTGGTTTAGCTATGCGCCATTTTAAATGGCCATGGTCGACATTGTTCCTCTTGCAGATTTTGGCTGATGGGAGATTATACAACGGCAAATATATCCTATGATTCCGAAGTCACCGCCGAATTTGATTGTAGGTATCTTGGCTGTACATATCTTAAGCCTAGTAGCCTTTAGCGGATGAGCTGCTGCAATATGACAACTTTGTGACTAAATTAAACTTCTTCAGTCCTTGATCCAGACCTGGAGATGTAAATGGCTGAATATTCTACAGTTCTTGTGTTCCTAATGTAATAGTGTAAGAAAACCTTTCCTAGGATGGAAATAAATACAGTACTGTACAAGAAGTAAACACAGGAATTTTCAACGCTGGGGGGAAGCAGAGATTGTAAGGACCCAGCCTGCAATTAAAAATATTTACAATAACAAGTATTGTTCTTAAAATGAAGAGCTTAGTTATGGTTACCTTTGTTCCGTATAAGTTAAAAGTGATAGTACAGTACGCAATTAATATATGATAGTAACAAAATTTAAGTTTAAGATATATTCAAAAACTTCTCGTTCTTGGAAAAAGTATGTAAGTCATGTTTTATGAACACATTTTTTGCATATAAAATTCAAGGGGAATTCTTGCTACTCCATGGGAAATGCTTTCACATTATTCTATTTATTTCTGAATACAAGACACGAAATTGAAATTT
This sequence comes from Dasypogon diadema, assembly GCA_006980735.1. Lineage (NCBI taxonomy): Eukaryota > Metazoa > Arthropoda > Insecta > Diptera > Asilidae > Dasypogon > Dasypogon diadema. The sequence continues at coordinate 22,057 of QYTT01091686.1, read as the reverse complement.
CTTCGCCATTAAGCTAACTTGAAGTATAATCTCAAATTAAATTTTTTTAAATTAATTTATCGTACTAGTCGGCTCGCTTACAAATATCCTGATTAACAAAGTTATTAAGATCGCAAAAGTTTCAGTCACGGATGGGTTCAGTCACGGAGTGCTCACAGTCCCAGTCCCCATTCATTTTAATAATTTTACTCCCTCCTGATATCAATAATTTTGCCCAGAGTCTTGAGACTTACCTACCAGGTCTCAACCCAGGTTAATGACGTCATTCACAATTCTTATCACGTACAAACAGTAAGGTGTTAGAGCAACACTCACAGGCGTGAAAAAGAAACTGGTTCAGGGTCCGACCCCCACTTGATGTGTTGTCTGAACGAGTACGAGGAAACCCAGGAAAAATTCTTCGACTTCGCACTGTTTGAGCGGAGGCTGTTCTTAGATCCTACAGCGTGAGAACCCTCCAGCAATAGCCCCTATCCGTTGTGGCTGCACAGCGGTGAGAGTGGTTGTTGGCACTTTCCACAGCCGCGTGTTATATTTCAGTTTCAGTGTTCCCATTAAGGTAATGATTGTTTATGTTTAAGACAAGAGTAAAGAGTTCTCCGGGTTGAGAAAGTCCTCGGGCTCCGCTGGTGGGTGGGTTGGATCGTTCCCAATTCTCAAGCAAATGGCCCATAAGAATATATCGAGATAATGGATTGCAACTGGCGGCAATAAAGTCCTACTTCGCCGTGTATTTCAAATTCCCTCTCTTGTATGTGATGTCTTTTCCTGCTTTTGGGAATTGGAGAATTCGTTTTCTGCTACATGAATTTTTTAGTGCAAAAATTCTTTTCACAGGGTGAAGAGATTAAGGCTGATGAAGAGGAATAAATTTTGGTTACGGCAGATGAGCATTACTTGCAGGAGTAAATTGTAAAATAACGCACCCCCAACCATTTCGCTTCTTAAAGGCCTCGAATTAGAATAATAGGGAGAGAAGTTTATCCTGGAATGAAGAGAACCTAGGTCATTAAATTACAATTCTAAAAGAATAATGATTACTATATTCCCACAATTTATAGCCATCAATTAAGCTGAAATTATTTTGGCCCATATTGCAACAAAGTTGTTGTAACAATATCACTATAACATTATAATGAAGACATGATAAATTCTAGCCACATAAACGCCTCTTTATTATTCCAATATAGCCCCGAATCTTCCTGATTAAAGTGAAGAAGACTTATATAGCCAAGTAAACTTATTAACTCCGTAAAATAGCCGAGTTAATTTAACTCAGTTAAGGTATGACAGCTCTGTACTCTAACAAAAAAACGCGGCTTGAGCCTTAATCAATATAAAGCTTCATATGTGCAGATTTCATCTCAAGCTCTTCCATACAAAATCTATATTGGTCATCCTCAAAAAGACCCATTCCTTTCACAAAATAGTTTAATGGACACTGTCCAGTAAGGAAGACTTTAATATTCTTCATCTCTACCTTAATGAGTGAAAGGAGTAGGCTGGCCATTTTTTGTTTTCAGTAGATTTGGATTCGATTAAGGGGGGTTTTGTACAATCATTTACTAGTCGGTCTGCAATCTTTCTAACTCAAAATCTTCATGCTCTGGTATCTACATCAAAGAGATCGTCTTAGATGCTTTACATCAGAGTGTTACAACAACTGCCTAACCTCCAACGAACCATCCATGTCTAGGAGTTTTTTTCTGGTCGGTCTACAGTCTACAGTCTACACACGGGACCAGGATCGGATCGAACCAGACCGGACCTGATAGGACAAACGTATATAATGCCAGTATATACCTGACTATATTTTAGCCAGAGGTGATCGAACCATACCGGACCGGTTAGTTTCTTATCAATTAATTTGACTTTTCCGGCTATTGGAAACGAAAATTCAACCTAGTTCACTTTAAAAGAATATCCAGTAAGTGGAAGATTATAGAAGCTCTGACGGAAAGTTATATAACAGAGCAAGTTTAAATACTTTACATCACCACTTTTGTTCACCATCTAGAAAGCTTTCCATATGATAACAACGATCACATTTTTGTAGAGCCAGGGTTCCCCCCCCAAGGCTACGTCTAATTTCTCTTTCACAAAGCAGCGAAAAATCAGAGGCCCTATTTATGAATACGAATTCGAGGGAAATTCGGGAAAATTCGAAGGCTTTCAATTTATGAATACGAATCTGAATATATCCCTAAATCCGAATACGTTTTTTAGCTGTTGGAAATTCGTGAACTTTCGTAAACATTTTCATTCGATGACATCTCTTAGAGATAGGAAATAGAAAAATCCGCTCGTCTTAGTCGTAGTCGTAATGGTAGAGATTTGTAAGGATGTTTTTCCAAAAAGATGAACCGAAACAAAATGTTTGATGGCCTATATTGACGAAGTCTAATGTAAATGTGCTAAAAATCGCAAATTCTAGAAAGAAATGGTCGTAGAAGCAGCTAAAACCCTGCGGGAGTAGACATGTCTAATAATGATGGTGATGAATAACTGATAATTTTCAATAGCTTTTTGTTGAAATATTAGAAGTGTGTGTACAGAGAACCCTACGCTGTTTTAGAAGGATAGAAATGAGCGGGTATGATTGTCTTTACAAAGTCTGCCAGGTTTAGAAGAAACAAGGAAAGGTTGTACTGAAGGGCACAAAAGAGCACTTGTACACGCCGTATTGATAACGTAAAAGCTAATTTTCGTTTGCACTCACGAAGAGAGATTCTACCGAACACCAAAAGGGTAAGAAACCCTTCTTTATGCTCCCAAATCGCACATTCCCTCGTTCGGACAAAAAGGCTTCGAAGGCCCTCACAGGCAGTGGTAATGATAAGTGCAAATGAGAGTTTAAATAAAAAATGTATATTTTCATTGACATTCTCATATTGGAATGGCATAAATTTATTTAAAAATTAAGGTGTACCAAAATGATGAATAATATTTAGAAGTCGCTTCGAATCCTTAGCGTCCCCTTAATTTTAGTTTTCTATTCATTTGCAAGAAATTATCGTAAAGTTTCAGGTCACATGAATTTATTGCTCTTATTTACGGGATTCTTTGCATTACCACCAGAGACTGTAAATCAGCAGGAGGTTTGCCTCATTATTCGATTCTCTATTCAGTTGGAATATTCGAAAAATCCCTTTGCAATACCGCGTACAGAAAGAAAGGGAATAAATTTGCGATATATTACGGTTCGGATGCCAGAGACAAAGGAACATGTGTAATTGTATAAGAGTTAATTACCGGAAACGATGTCCTACAGTCGGATGCTATTTGGTTAGATATTCATTCATCTGCTATTGATGTACCCGTGCGAGCAGAATATCATTTCAAAATTACACAGAAATAGAAGCATCTCAGAGGCTCTGAAACCTCCAGAAGAAACTTTTACTCAGGTAATTAGTTTTTGAATTGATGTACTATGAACTGGTTGAAGTAAATATTACTTAATATTTATGATACTTCCAAAATAAAAATGCTATTCATTTGGCTTACCAGCCCAGAGAGATATTTGAATTCTATGCATACTTCAGAAAAATCCCATCGTCTCAAAAGATTTGAAAGGGTCTTCCATATGTAATACGACTTGGAGAAGTATTCACTTGAATTTGAGATGGAAGGAAGTACAAAATTTCACAGTGCTCAAATTTGGCTTTAATTCTCGTGACTTTTTTCTTAGTGATTAAAAGTCTTAATGCCATTTGGCAATAACAATCAGCAGTGGACTTACTGTTTGAGAAATTTATACATGAGCGAAGCTTAAAAATTGTACAATTGTCCTTTCCATTTCCTCTGAAATACTTTTACCAGCAAATCCCCCACAAAATTACAACAACCATAAATTCTCTTAAAATGGGGTTTCATTTTCCCCTTATGATGGTCACCGAACAGAAAAAGGGCTGGATCTTCACATCTATGTCACTAAACGAAACATAACATTTATACATCGAAAGGGACACAACACTTCTAGAGAAAAAATAAGCATTCCTGTTGTATATTTTACCCTAAAATGGGATGCGACGGGTTTGAGCAACCCATACGAAGGAGACATAGCTGGGTGACAAATGGTATCCTAAGTAATCCGGACTACCCTTTGTATGGAAATCTTTGGATTGAATGTTAATAAAACTTGAAGGATTCCTTGGAAATAATATTTGTGATGACATATGGCTGTGGACGAGCCCAGTTAAATCACGGTCAGAATATTATCGTATTATTGTGTTTTTTGCTGAGGTAAGCTGCTCAGCAGGAGGACTTATATAGGCAGGACCACCGAAAAAAAAATTTTATGTTATTCGCAAAGTACGTTATTGTTTGTTTCTTTTACATAAACCCTTGAAATAAACAGAGAATGTTGAAATAAAAATGAATTTCTCCACGTAATCAGAAGATACTTTTAGAATCTTTTATTTGGGTTCATAAAAGCTATCGTAAAATTGTTACTGGTATTCCCATCAATTTCATAATTATTCATTGATTAGAACTTGTTTAGGTGAATAATTGTTAGATTTTGGCAATACGCTCTTTTTGATATTTTTACAGGTACCATCATTAATTACCAATTTTTTCTCTTTACAGGTATAGGCCACAGAAGCAACATTCTACTCTTAAAATATTCAAAATCAATATGGTATAGTATTGTCTATGATTTAGGCTTACCTTGAATGAAAAAATATAATTATACCTAAAATTGGACACCGATTCCATTTGAAATTCCAGCTTAACTTTCGGAATGTCTGGATTATTCGAAACTGCACTGGTAGCAAGCCCTAATAGCGACGAATCATATAGTGCTTCCTCCTATCCACCGCTTGTTTATCCGCTTGATAGCTTACATCCTCAAGAACCAATGCCTTTTTCTACTGTAAAAGAAAAAAATGCCAAGAGCTAATGCTCTTTTACTACTGTGAAGAAAACCAAAGCTCTAATTATGGATAGTTGTTCGAGTGAACTATTGGCATCAAAGTCTTAAATACAGAATAATTACAAAATTTGTTGATTTTGTCCAAACATCCCGAAACTCTATTTAAATGCCAAAATTAAAAGAAGTAAATTTTTTTCTTGCTTCTTCCTTTTAATTACCTGCAGAAATTTGTTGCCATATTTTTCCATTTTCAAGTTAAATGATTTTAAAAGGGTTACTGTTACTAAACAAACACCCAGAAAATTATTCCTCTGAGAAATTTATATTTTTTCATATATTTTGGGAGTCACATAGTTTTGGACCACTGTGCGGTTGGATTTGTCATTTTTAAGAAAGATATGTCCAGGGCTTATATTTATTCTTCGATTCTCTTCTTCGTGCTTGAGTACTCCTAACACTTACGGATTTACCAATGTAAACTAATGTTGGTAATCTGCTTTTGAAAGTGGTGATAATTTTCCAGAATTATTTAACACATTTTTTTGTTAACAAGTAAAAGAAATTAAGAGGAAAAATAATTTTTCAAACGTTTAATTAAATTGATAACAATTAAAAACAACATAACAACATCAAACAACATTTGAAAATGATTGGCACCTAATTAAAGCACGTTATTGAACTTCATTAGTGCCACCCACCAGATTTTACCTTATGAATGACGGTCTTAACTACTGGAACCTTGACTGGGAAAGGTTTTGGCACTTTTACTGTAACATACTTCACTACTGGGATGGGGACATGTTTTTCAACTGGGAATGGTACCCTCTTTTCAACGGGATAAGGATGGATTCGTTCAACTGGGATTCTGATTTCTTTGGTAAATGGTACTTGGACTTGTTGAGGAACTGGAACGTGTATCGGAACTGGTTTAGAAACAGGCACAATTACTGGATGTGGCACAGGAATTGAAACTGGTTTCTTAATTGGAATGTGGATTTTCTTAATAACGGGAATTGGAATGTGTTTTGTCACTTCAACGTGCTCACTTACAGGAATGGCTTGGCCTTGAGTATGAACTTCTCCACCTCCAATGCCTCCAAATCCACCATCGCCGTCGAATCCTCCACCGTAACCGTATCCACTGCTTAAACCACCATCAAAGCCATGACCACCAATGTCGCCGCCTTCGTCGTATCCACCGATATCCCCACCATATCCACTAAATCCACCACCTTGTCCACCGCCATAACCACCGCCATATCCACCCCCGTATCCACCACCATATCCGCCCCCGTATCCACCGCCATATCCGCCCCCGTATCCACCCCCATATCCACCAATATCTCCACCGCCTCCATAGGATTCAATTCCGCCATCATGACCACCAATGTCCCCACCTTCCGATCCTATTATCCCAGCAATGCAGTTCACAGCGAGACTAGCAATAACTAGTGCTTTCTGAAATAAGAAATATCCGTTAATAAAAAGTCCTCGGCGGTAACTCCATTGTCCTTACAAAGGCGATCATTTTACTCTTGCTTAGTGTCGAGTCGTGAGCGTTGACTGATTGAAGTTGAGAAGCTGTTTGATACCCTTCTTGGGCAATGTACCCAATTTATACTCCCGATAACATTCTTTCCGCTTACTGACAAGATGCCAGTAAAAATCCGAAATTTTTTTGGACGCAGCGCAAATGTGGCGGATCAGACCATCACTTCACCATTTCTTCGTGATCAAATACAGGGCAGCGACGCCATTGGGGCTGCTGCTCGGAAAAAGTAATTGTACTCAGTTTTTTTTCCTTAATCTTCCATCTTTTCGCAAAGTTAGATAACTGCTGCTTACACTATAGCACCAATCGACAGCACAGACAACGATCACTGAGTGCATGGAGTTGGAAAAACGACTTTCACTGCCTGATCGTGGCCCTTCTCCCTGACTCAGCTGATGGCATACGCCACTTCAAATGTATCAAATAAAGTGAATGCGGTTATGATCTAGTTATTAGCGCTGTGTTTGAGTGTTTTTAACCGTGAAATAATTCACTTTTTGTCTTCAATTATCTGTGCTTCCTGAAAAGTATCAGTAATTCCATCTCTTGCAAGAAAAATCAAAGACTTTCTGCCACTTAACACAGGCGGTTACTCCGGAGCATTAACTTTGTTAGAGGCGGAATGCTTTGGGTTAATGTCTTCTTTTTGCAATGGGACAGGAAATCGGAATGCCTGGGATTTCTTAAATAAATCGACATGTCGTTTTGTTTCTTACGTGTGATGGTCAATGTCATCATCTATGCCTATAGGTATGCTCACGGATCTTGGAGTTATCGTGGAAATCTATTTCTTTGTTAAATTATTGAACTCATGAGATGAGGAAAGTACATTAATGATGATACTCAAGGTCAACGCTAGTCAGGGCTTTCATACTTTGGAGAAATTTTCAAATAATTTTTAAGATTTGCTACTGGGAACCTGGTAATAATAATAAGACAATTAATTATCTAGATTCACAAAACGAAATTTCGAAGCAGTAAAAATCGAAGCATGTTTTGTTGATCCTTAACTAACTGCCATATTTGATACAAGTTACTACTGCAACTGTGTAACTGTTAGTCGTTATAAAAACTATCTCCTGACTTTCCATCCTATAACGAATGTTAAGATTAAAAGTCAAAGTCGGTACTTCCTCGTTTTAGCAAAATGCGCAAAGCCTTTCGTTTACTTGTTTTGAAGGGAGAACAGCAATTTTTTCGGATTTAGCCTGTTAATTTCGAAGTAATTATAACAATTTTAAATTTTAGTCATGTAATGGGCTTGTTTTTAGCAAGCGATATATCAGGTGCCTTTAATTACGAAAACTTCATCTCAGGTGAGTTTTTTTTTTTAAGCCAATTAAAATTTGAGATGTAGTTTTTATTTTTTCCAACAATGTAAATCAAAAAAGGTTGATTAATAAAATTTTAAACTCGACATTTTCTATCTATAATAAAACGTAAAATTTTCGATTCTTAAAATAAAAATCAATATGTAATGATTTATTCAAGACTTGAATTTTTGAAGTCAGCAAATAACCACGAATATGTATAGAGAGCGTTTAATTATCCCGGAATAATTATATACGACTTTTATTTATAAACAAATATAAATGTTTGTTTCGTAAATCACTTTATAATACCAAATCTTCATTGAGTTTCTACAGAGACTATCATAATTTTCCGTTATATTTCATATTTCCAATAATTAATAGGCAAACTTTACTCCATCAAACTTCGTCATACGGGTCCCTTTTCGTCCCTCTGCCAAGAGCCGTCTCAGCCAGTTCCCGTCGGGAGATTCCTTGGCAGAACCCTAACTTCGACACCTATTGTCAGATCGAGTATTTGCCTGTACGTTAGCTGCTCCATGCTAACCATAGGGCTGCCGGTAACAGCTAACCTCTTGCTCGCCAAGGCCGGACATTCGCACACAATGTGCTTCGCCATCTCAGTATCCTCTAGACATAGGTTGCACTTATCATCCTCCAGGATCCCCATCCTTTTGAGATGATGCCCGAAGCTACCGTGCCTAGTAGCCAATGAAAGTAGCCATCGGAGAGTTCCTCCCTCCATGATTAGAACTTTTCTTTTGGTCATTCCGCACGACAGCTTAATTCAGCTGACGTAGAAACTATAGATCAGTGATCATTCCAACTGTTCGCTAATTGGGCCTTAAAGCAACTTCAAGTCGATTTCAATTTTTCGAAAAAGAACCTTTAGAAATTAACGCCATTTTTGGTTAAACAGCTCCGTCAACAAGAAAAATTGTCGGATTTGGACGAATGAAAATCTCAAGACATTCATGAAAGATTGATGCATTCTGACAGTCTGGCATGCATTCTGGGCTGGGTCCTTATCTCTTCGAGTATGGGACCGGGTGAGAACTGGTGGAGATCTGAACACTAACATAACACACGTTCTCACTGAAATAGAGGTGTTATTATATGTAAAATGAAATTGTAACCTTGTATTTACGCTACCAAACGAAGCCCAGGTGTTCATTTTAATGATGTGGTACTCCATTCGTAATGCCGAAGAATAAGCTTGCAAATAAATAAAACACTATCGAATTCCACACAACCAATGTGTTTCTATTTTAATTCAAAAACACCCGGACCCTATTGCGAAACCCTGTATATTTACCTCTCTGGAGGTTTTCGCACTTCACTCCATTTCATAGGAAATCTTCAACTTATTTTAGAAGTTTCTACAAGTTTAGAAAAAATATTTAACCTCATTAGCTATAAAGATCTCTAAAAGCTTTTTTTATTGACTCCTAAAACACATTTTAAATAAAAACTCCTTTTTTTCTACAATGTAGAAAAACCAAAGACAGAGAGTTTCTTTTCCTCCGAGTATCGCTTTGAATTTTAATTGCATTCTATATACTCTCATCCAGATATTTTGAGTATATTTGGGAGAAGAAAGCTCTCCCCAAAGATCCGTAAATATGCAAAGCATTAATTCTTAAGGTAGGTTTGGATTCGGATGCAGGAACTCTCCCACAACATATTATTGCATCGAATTAGAGGTAGTGGCAAGAAGTGGCACTCAGGATCCACCTGAATGAAATGTTGTATTTCGAAAAACTCAGCAGGAAGAAAAATACCGGACGTGACGGCATCTTTACTATTTCCGGGATTATCTCAGGCAGCCCTTAATGAACTCCTAGACATTTTAGTCACGAAATTCCCATCAAGGAGTTTTATTTCATTGCTGTTGGGGTGAGCACCAAAAGGGGACGTAAAAAAGGAATGAAGCTAGTGGGTAGATGACAATCCATTTATTTTTCGGCTAGAAAGGTTCGTCAGTGGGATAGCCTGAAATATTGCGAATTGACATTCCTTCGAACCTTCTAATCTTGAAATGTATGCTGATTTTGAGAAGAGTTTTCATCGCTGGCAAGAGCGAAAGGGAAATCTCGCCCCGGGACCTTCAGTTCACAGCTGGCGTGGTGAACCAGAAGTTTTACTCATTACGTTTTATTAAAGCCAGGAAGACGCTGTCATGAATAGCAAACCCACGCAAACATCACGCCGGCACTGGTAGTGTGAAAACTCAGTTGGAAAATTGAAATTTGCTGATGGAAAAAAACCGAACTTCGAGGCGGCATTATAAAAAGGCGGTGAGCATTCAAAAAATCAATCTCAGCCTGCTCTCCAAGCCTAAAATCAATTTCCAGTGTAATTGATTACGTGTTGACTGATCCCACAGGATTTCTGAATTCAAGGAGGAACGAAATTGCTCTCGTTTTCATGTCGCTGTCTCTCCATTCTTAAGGCTGTACAATTTGTTATCCTTTCAAGGATAGATCTTCGTTTCCTTCCATTTGTTTTCTTCCACATTTGTTTCCAACATTTCTGTTCAGTTTTTGTTTTTCTTTTTTTTTGGCACCAGAGAAATGAAAGATACGAAAATTCCCCCAACTGATTAATATTCCCTTTTCATGGCAATTAATAAAATTTCATTCGGCCCAATTTTTAATTATTTTTGCCTGTCCGAATAGTACTAAAAGTTAATTTTTCATCTTGACAGTTGGGTAATTTTCGGAACCATCAATTAGCGTAAATTATATCTGGTTAGTTATTCATTTACCAGAAAATCTTCCTTCTACTTCATAATAAATTGAACTGAAATTAAAATGTAATAAAAATTTATTGCGTCAATTAATGATACTTAAATAAATGTAGAATGCAGCTGCAACGTGTAACAAGGTCAACGATTATGTTGCCTTTTCGCCGAGATGACCCACTACCTACCCGTCTAAAAACGATAAATAGGGAATTAATTAATCTGTTTTTAAATAATTAATAAAAACAAATGCAATTCAATCATAATCACTCTTTCTGGGCTCGGCAAACACATCACGAGGGGTTACAGTTCGTGAAATCCTGATTACGTTCATTTATTATTTATTTCAGTGTTTCCATAATCTGCCATATTTATGTCCTTGACGAACTACCTTCGTAATATCCCCATTAAAATAATTCTATTTGGAAATTTTCAAGTAGAGCTTCATTGAGTCTCGAAATATTGGCAAAAAGCATTCGATTTTTATACTACTTGCCAAAATGCTGGGTTTAAGAGCCCTGATTTTGAAGCCTTGAGAACCTCCTTGATGTTTTTTTTTAAATGGGGTTATTTCAGTAAGGTCACTATAGAAATATTTTTCACGGGCTACTTTTGTTTTTAATCCAGAGGGCTACGGAATGGAGGCTGTGAGAATTTCCAGTCACCTCGACCACCTAGGTCTAGGATTTTGTGTTTTTAAGCCCTTTTAAGAGGCCCAGACAAGATTAATGTTTGAAGTATATCCTATGATTGTCTTTGGTGCTAAACTGGAAATATTATTTGGCGAAAGGAACACCATATCAAGATGCTTCTTTCGCTGGCGAAACATTGCAATGGCGCCACTCCCATACTATCACCCTCAACAATGCTAGTCTTATTCAGATTGAAAGCTCCAAGGGTAGTTAGTAAACTTCTTCGCTTGCTTTAGGCCAAATTGACCGATCCAGTATGACTGCTTGTATCTCTCTTCCCAAGATTGGATTATGATGTGACTTTTGGATAGATCACAATATGTCGTTAACTTTCATACTCCTTCCATTTTCGGTGTCGAAAATAAAATATTAATTTAAGTTCCAAGTAACTTCTAAAATTAAGCCTGTGTCAAGCTCAAGGCCACTGTACGATTCTCCCTTT
>QYTT01091684.1:9845-27441 GCA_006980735.1 Dasypogon diadema | reverse complement strand
CTTTAGCGAACAAACACATTGACATTCAATGACACTCGCTATAAGGTTTTATTATTTTTCCTTTTAGAGGTCTCGACACTTATTTAAATTTCGCTGTCAAAATTTTTTAACTAGTGTTGAATCACAGCGGATAATGTAAGTTTTTTAATATAGCGGTCTTTTTCAAAAACGACAAACGACGTGTCGAAATGCGTGAACTCAAATGTCGGCATAACGTTTTTGTTATCGTTTTTAAAACGTCGTTGGTCGACACGTCGCCGTCGAAATACGCGAACTGGGCCCTGAACTCGAAGAAAAGCACATTTAAGCAACAGGTACAGTCGTGGTATACAAGTTTACCTTAAACCCAAGTAAGTCACAATGTTTGGTTATTGCTAGAAAATCATTGACATTACTGACTTTCCCAGTGTGCGGATAGGTGGTGTAGCAATCAAGTATGTGAACACCGTAGAAAATTTAGGTGTAACTGTTAATAGAACGCTCACTTGGTATGACCATGTCTGGCAGGTAACTGTTAAGATATATGGCTCTCTTCGCACGTTATGGCACTCGGCATTTTTTACTCCTAAACCTATACGCCTCAAGTTAGCACATTCTCTTCTCATGCCTTATGTACGTTCTGTCATCCCAATTGTTGGTAAGTTGGATAGCTCATCCTTTAGGCTCTTACATGTTGCGTTTAATGCCATTGTTAGGTATGTTTATGGTCTTCGGAAGTTTGATAGCGTATCATCATTTGCCCGTCAGTTTCTTGGTATGTCGTTTCCGTCTTATGTAAACTACGTCATATTAATTTTTCTGCACAAAGTGATTTGGAGTGATATGCCCAGTTATTTGACAGCTCACATTAGATTTTTGTCTTCGTCACGTGTAACTCATTTACTCGTTCCTTACTTCGTTTGCCTTCAAAGTGAGCGGCCATTTTTTGTTTATGCTATTAGGCTGTGGAATGCGCTGCCGGAGCCCCTTAAGCGGATTGGTAGTCACGGTAAATTCCGGAGGATGTTGATGTTGATTCATTTGAGTGATTCTGAGGATAATTAGTCTGTTTTACGTACTTTCGTAATACTTACTGTATTGTAATGCGTATACGTAATGCTAATTGTATTGTAGTAAGTAGCGGTCTCTCTTTCTTCTTCTTTGTTATTTTTTTTTCTTTTTCAACCTTTCAGTTATTTATAGAACATTTATGTTCCATTTGTAGATATATAACTGTTGTAAATTCATACTTACCTAAAATTAGTTTTAATATTAATTCCTTTGCTGTCTTTCACTTAAAAATGTACTCTAAAGAATTATTATGTATAATAATTAAATTAAAAATTATTTTCCAATTTCTTAATATCAAAAAATTAAATTAGTCGTCAGACGATCTCCTCTCGACGCTGACTACTGTCAAAATTTCTCGACATTCATTCTCAACTACACTCTCCATTTTCTCAACTGAGTACTGGGCTAGTTATTTTTCTCTCGGGGATTTTGGTAGAGTCAAAATTGTGTAGTGTGAATTGTGAATGTGTGTGGGTGTGTGAGTGAAAGTACTTTGGCTCACCAAAAAGTAACATTTTCCTCGTGACTTTTATCTACCACCTGTGTATCCGCTTAATGGCTAACATTTAACACCAAAGCTATAATTTCAATTAGTTATTGAATCGACTGTCGTAACTCGTAATCGATCGTTTGCCCGTTTGTCATCAAAATACTAAGTTTCCCCGATACATATCTGTACCGATAAATTAGTCACGTGTAGTGCCGTCGCTCATTTAAGATTATAGAGAAAAATATCACTAATAATTCAACTCTTCCTCCTCAATTCATATTTCATTTTTCAAAGCTGTCAGTTTTATAGTTACTGCGGCCGGCGTATAAGGTGAAATGCCCGTCGTTCATATGAACGAATGAACACGGCATCATCGCAGTGTCCATGAATAATTCATTTAGGCTTGATGTCGTTCTTGGTACAGTATTAATTTATTTTAATTTAAATCAGCCGGGCAATTAGAATTGTTGTAGAAAATGATGTTCGATAATTAATTATACCTGTTAGAGTCGTTTGAGCTTGCGGTTTTAGCTCTTTGTTTTTCTGTGACAACTTCAAACAGTGTTGACAACTAAATGCGGAGTGCGGAAAAACTTGAACTGTTCACCATTTTTATAATTTTTTTTTATAATAAAAAGTCATGGTTATATTAATTACAGCTTTTTATACCCTATATGATAGATAGGGTATATTAGTTTTGATCCAACGTTTGTAACGCATAGAACCAATAATACTAGAGAAGAATGAATTATATACATCGGCTCAGAATGTAAAAGAAAATCGATTTAAGCATGTCCGTCCCTCGTTTCACAAATGCTCTCCTTATTTTCAGCACTTTTTTCACTCTGAGTGTTCTTAAATTTAGTCTTTTTTTGGAATATGTATTGTTACGAATTCTTAACGGCACATTTTATAAATACTGCGTAATTGGCTGGTAAGCGCAATGTGTGTTTACCTTTTTTTGTTCGCTTTTTTTCCTATTGACTTCCATTCTACTACATATACTTGTGATATATGTGTGGCAATTTTTGTTTGAGCTGGCCTCCTAGTTCAGCTAAAAGACGTTAGCTTTATTAGGAATACCTCCATTCTTTATAATTCACAATGATATATAAATGGGTATAAGTATAAAGTTGGAACGAACATTGATACTTCACCAAAAAATGCACTACTGGACAGCAAGTAATTCGCTTATCTCCCATTTCTTTTTTTAAACATATAAACTGGTGTTGTTGGGAAAACCTTAACTGACTGCCTTTACAGAAAATCCTATTACAGGTTTAATGCATACTGTGTTAATTGCTTGCTCAAGTTATACACTTAAACGAGGCATACCTCGTAAATGGGCAACATCTGCTTTAGGTGATCTGGCCGCAAGAAATTCTTTCGACGAGTAATCAATCAAGCATTTCTGTAATTCAGAGCCCAGGTGAATTGCTGTGGCAAAGTATAATCTGTAAAAAAGCGACGATTGGACACCGTTTAAGGTGTAACAAGAGTTTTAAATACCAAAGGGAATGATCTGTTTTTTACGCTATGCTGAAAACAGCAAATCATGGGTAATTCAAACAAAATCCACGTTACCTGTGTTAGGCTTGATAGAAGTGCCACTTAATCAGAATTCCGCGTTTACCTTTAAGGTAAACTTATAGAAGAGGAGTGATGATCTGGTTGTCTAATCACATTTTATTTGCTTCTTCTTGTAAAATAAAAGAACAAGTACAAAGAAAATCTTATTGCATTACCAAATGTGATTTCGCTTGGAATAGTTATAAGCAGCTTTGTCACTTTACCATAATTGTGGTGAATCTAGAGTTCCATAATCGAAAAAGAGAAAAACAAATTAGGACTGCCCAACACGAAATTTTAAGATTTTCTGACGAGTTGCTTGCAAGAAGATCAATTGTTCGTATAAATAAGAAGGAATCGCTGATATCATCCTGCTCTCATATCTAGTTAAGTATTTAGTGGGAGTCTTACAATTGAATTACCACGAACAAACACATGATCGTGTCGATTTAAACCATAGGTAAGTCTCGCACAATCACTGCAACACACTCCGTATTAAGTTTTGGGTGAACGGTAGTACAATGATAAAAATGCGGTATCAGCAAAGATATCACTAACTTAAATGTCAAATCAGTAGACAATGAACCACAATGAACCAAAGCTGACAAAGCCCGCCGTATATCTTTTGTAAGGCGTAATTGACCTGATCACAACATTCCACTTTGTTATTAAAAAATATCCCCAAATTTTTTATAAGGCAGAATTTCATCATTCAACAGAATGCTCAGTAGATTAGACGTATCAAAACTATTCTTATATAGGATAACAAACACTGAAAAGGGTTCTACAAGAGTCAATTATTAGACGCCTAAAAGTAACTATTCACCAAATATTTGCTGACTCTGTCAATGCAGTCTTCTATTAAGTCGATTGACCTACATAAGTATATCTGTCGTATACAGGTGAACATTCAAATTTTCAGTGACCAAAGGAACATAATTTATAAATAGAGCAAAAAGGAGGGCATGTGGGATTGCGCCGTGCGGTACGCCATTGGAAATACTGATCTGAAATCTGATCTATGATAATATCTCCAATTTTCACATTAATTAAAACATTAATAATTATGCGCAATTTATGGACAAAAAGACCGTGATCCGCTGAAGGAAGAAGCAAATTTCACTGGATATTTTTAACAAGGCTGTTCCACAACTGCTCCTCCTTTGGTATCCGCGTACAGCCGCTGAATCGTTTCCATCTATTACACTATAGACGTAAATTATATCCTCGATAATAAATGTCGTCAGTTTTTAACACTTTTCAGCTTACTAAGAGACCTGAGCTTATCGATTAGTTTTTCAGCTATGACCGGTATCCTTTCCGACCGACAGGCGTTTACAGCAAAATTTGCATCAGGTATTTGTAACAGAGCATCAGGGCACTTAGGTGCCATTACTGGCAACACAACAATAATGACCGTAAAGGGGATAACGCTAACCTTTTTATAAATTGTTTGCAGCAGTAACTGATTTTAATTACCTAAACAAGCATTTTCGACCTTATTTTGAAATTTTGTTTATTTTGAAAATTTTCTAACTACTGTAACTGTAATAAAATAATTAGGTACCAGTCACGGTTTTTATGGAACAGGTTTTTCCATCCCTCTTTTACCTGGACATGTACCGTTTTGGAAAGGTAATAAGATGGGAAATTTAATAAAAATAAAACAGGCATATGAAAAATTACATAAATTTCTGAGAAAATTTGGGGAAACTGAAATTTTAGGAAAATTCAAAACAATTTTTTTACTTTTCCGAGTGACTGTACCTGCGGTGTGGGTAGATCAACTTGCTCACCTCTTTGGAAGTGACATTGGTATAGTTTTCTCTTGGAGTGATTATATCAAAAGAAAAAAACAAAAAGGAATATATGATGCATAGTCTGAAAATGTTAAATTTATGAATCACCCTGTAACTCCCAAACCATTGAGATTGCCCTTCCCTGTTTTGATTTTTTATTTGTCTAGGTTAAATCTTTCACCCCACTCATTTTTGACCACGATGTATGAAACGCCTGGTACATATATATATTTTCCCTTATTATGTGAGTCTTCCGATTAAGCATTTAATGTTTTTCACTTTAGGCATATGCAAGCTCTGCACGTTATATTTAGCCCCTTAAGGGACTTGCACGCTCTGCGCCGGTGAAGGAACCCCGTTTCATAGGTTAAGGTATTCACTCACATTGACATATATTGTGTGTCAATTGTCATTCTTACATGAAGTCCTAGGAATGAAATAAGAAAGTTCTTGAAATAGGCACGAAAAAGATTTTCCATTTTACTCTTTTGCTTTTTATTTAATTTATGGCCCTTTAAATTTAGGAAAGAAAAAGAATTTAAAACTTTTTTGTACATACGTGTTACTTTATTGATTTGCAAATAATGCTCAATAAAGGCAATAGATATGAATGAATGAGATGTAATACGACCGTTAATTTCTCAAAGTCAACATAAATTGAATTGAGACCTTCGAGCTAATTATGTTTGCAGCCTGGAATTCCGCTCAATAGTTGAATAAGTTGCGGTGAGAACGTAGTGAAATTAATCTACATACAATTATTTTTATATGATAATTAAATATAAGAAGAATAGGAAGAATGAAACAACAATTTTCTTGCTTGTGCATTTAAATGATTTCTCTGCAAACTTCCAGCCCTACGAGGTAAAACAGTCCCTAATATATCTCAATTTAATGAAATCTGCAATTCTCCTATGGACTCACTTCGGCGTATTGTTGCCGGTAGATATCCATTTCGAACTCGAATCTTTTTCGAGTGCGTGCAAAAGCGCTGCATTACGTAATCACTTGATTGAGCATGTCGTTATCACTGGGCATAAATACAGGTCCAGAGAATTTCTCCACCCCATCGGCCATCGTTTATTGCTGTACAGTTCCTTTCCTTCGCTTTTGCAGAAGTTTGCCGTTTTAATAAATTTATAGGAGTCCGAATCGTGAGGAACATTTGTAAATTGCTGCGGTTCGGTTCAGAGGTAACCAGAACCGTGTAGAGAAAGAAACAACATATTGTGGTGAACATCGCAGACCTCCAACCTAACAATCCCAATTGCTCTCATAAATATGCTGGGCAGGTTACTTTTATGGCTTGGACGCTACGAAATGTGTTTTGTGTCCAATCCTGCAAAGTGGGCAGGGGATTGCATGAATTTCTTTCCAATTTGCCAGGTTTTATCTGTGAATTCTTTTGTTGTCGGGCAGCCAAGTGCTGCATAAATGGAAAAATTTTCCAGGTCTGCGTTTTTATCAATTCGCAGTGCATGGAGTGTACGTTTCCTTCGGTTGGTGATCTTTTTTGGAGCCAGTTTTTCTTAGAATAAATATCGATACCGTTGCGTATATATTTCTGGTCAATTTTTTCTTGCAACAACTAAAGGTAAGGAAAAAGGATTGCTGGCTGCACCGATGCTCTGCTATTGCTACTGCCACTACCAACGGATGGTATCAATATCTCTTTCAATATTGGTAGCGCATCGTTCGTGACTTTATCTGACTCATCTTGTTCATGTCGCTTGTCAATAACATATCACATCAATATGCAATGAATTCCTATCGATTCTGATATTCCTTCCAATTCCGATACCCTGCTTGCTCGCATACGCATACCGGAATTTTTATATCGATCAGAGAGATTCCGAGGCGCTGAGTGCCAACATAACTGGTTGTCGCTGTCTTGCGTTCTTCAGCTTGAATTAAATTGTTAGTTAAGAGTGGAGACATTTGTTTTGTATTCATCGATACCCACGACGCGCAGGTATCGAGCAATGATAGTCCGTCCAACAGATGACTCTTATTGGTTACTTCTGCCTGTGCATGTTCCTATTTTGGAATTTAAATCGAGGTTTTCGCTCGAATCTGGGTGGTGACATTCCATTTCGATGCAAAAACCTTTAAAAGGGATTCTGTGATAAAAATTTTATTTGATTGATTACATTCCTTTTACGTGGAAAGGAACACCGGTGGACTTTCAATGAGGTTCCATTTCTTGTGTTGTATATGGAACCATTTTTGGTCTACTCGTCGCAAGTATTTGATTTTAATTGCATTTATTTGACAAAGGTATTTAGTGCACTGAACGTGGAGCAAATCCAAGTTTACTAGTTTTATCCGGATACTATAGTTTACTTACTTTACTAAAGTTTACATACCTGCATTCTTCACAGTGATATATTGTTGGTGGTAATTTAAATCCATTTGATGTTTTTTTTTATCTACGTTTGAAAATCTCGTAAATTTTAAATTAATCCTTTGACATACAATGTCGCAAAGAAATAATTATAATATTCTCTTGCAATCTTAAACTCCATCACTTTAAAATTTAATCGGCCGCTTCTCATATAGACGGATGTGTGATGTAGGTACTAAAGGAAAACTGGGAAGTGGTTCTGTTTAGGTGGCGCGCCCGATTGTCTTGAAACTTTGCATAACGGTACTTCATAACGTCAAAAATCTAACGGTATAAGTCATTTTAGGCTACGAGGTCATTTGAAGGCCAAAAGTTACGTCTGAAATTCAAACAAAAAATCTGTTTTGTGTGAATATCTTTCCAACGGAGAGGGGTAGGGGGATATAACTTAGTAGGAACATGTGTCCTAAGATCCTCCAGGGTATGCCCACATTAATTTTAAAATATGTCCTTTTACAGGGTTAAAAAGGACATTGTGCTTATTTTTCAGTTAAATTCAAATATTTTCATAACGGTGAATAATAGAAGTGATTAAAAAACGTCAAAAGCCTTAAAGCGGGAATTTTTCTTCTTTTAGGACATTCACAAATTTTGACGACAAAAATTGGATTATTTCAATTGGCGTGATTTACTTTTCAGGCGTTGAGAAATTTTCTACAGGACTAAGTGCGCTTCTTCTTGCGCTTCTCATTGACTAAATATTAGGAGTATTAGCACAAAAACTGTTATATATAACATATAAACTTGAAATCAAAGGATCGTCATAAATTTGATTACATGAGTTTCATATTTATTAACACAATTTCAAATTGCACTAGCGAACTTTTGTGGTAGAAATTTTGTATCCCGGCTGTAGTGTAGTTGTCAGTTGCAAAGTCCTGAAAGGCATTAAAATTATAATGTCGTCCTTCCACCATTAATTCCTACATTTAGAAACTCTCTTTAAAGAATTCGAGAGAGTAATTCTTATCGGGTGAAGTTTTCGAACTGGAATCCTCTTACAACTTCGTCTGCTTTCTTGAGGGATTTTTCTTTCCTTGTACTCTGCTCATTTTTTGTAGTCTACCGCTGCCAAGTATCCTTGTCAGAAACTTTACTTTTATCTTAATATTTCATTAAAGTGCACGGTATTGAATTGAATTTTAAAAGCATGAAATTTTGTTGTAATAAAGTTTAACAAAAATTGTGGGAGGGTTGTAGCGTCAAAGTTTTCTTTTCTTGCTACCATCTTGTAAGTTTTATTAAGACATCCTTCATATCTGTGCATGTTGGAAAGACAACGTGAAATCTTGTTGGCAAGGGAAGAATTACAAAATGCTGCTTCTAGCTGAGGGCTCTGTCATTGCTTGATATTTCACCCCGCAATCCTTCTTGTCAGCCTAGTAAAGTTTTCCGTTCCCTGAGCAGGTGGTTGATTCTTGTTGGTATGCTCCTCCGTTTTCTCCAGAAGATTTGATTTATTTAAAAAGATACGTCGCAGTGGAAGTTTTATCCTTTGTTCCACCCATTGCTGCACTGACTTTTGGCACGTTATTAAACTTTTTCCTTGCTATTCTTGTCTAGTGCCTTCGAGTTGAAAAATTCTTTTGCTTTGAAAGAGATAGGAATTCTATTTTATACCCACTACACTGGTGGAAAAAGTTTGCAAATCGCTCAGTTCCCCTTTTCTTTTTCATTCCTCCAAACGTCTATTTATTTTTCAGAACACTCACCCCCTCACCTGCTCTAACTTTACCAAGTCCACCAGCAGACATCCGACGATAAGAAAGCCAGTGTGGATGGACTGAGCTCCTACGACTCTCAAAATACGCAAGGCACAGCGGAAAAAGTCATTAAAAGTTTTTCAAATTAAATTATTAGCACAAAATCCGATTACCATCATAATGCCAGGACGGGCAAGATATTCCTTATAGCATTTTCCCACAGGAGAGCTGAACTTTCTCGACATTTCTTGAGGAACTTGATGGATCTTGTAGCTGTTACAATTTTATTTCCTCATTGCCTCATCCGCTGCCGTCTCTGGAACCCTCATTCGTAGATTTCCAAGAAGTAGCAGCTTAACTAAATTAATGTAAGCTAATTAATTTCAATCACAGTCTAATTAAGTTTCCTAACTACAGCACCAAGGCTATCTATAAGTACTTATTTCATTCATCAAACTTTGGAGAAGACGTAGATTTCCAAGAAGTAGCAGCTTAACTAAATTAATGTAAGCTAATTAATTTCAATCACAGTCTAATTAAGTTTCCTAACTACAGCACCAAGGCTATCTAAAAATAATCATTTCATTGATGAAGTGGTCTTATTAGTAAAATGGGTAATTTTAAATTTGTTTTTGCTTCTTTGTTTGAGTTCGCATTTAAAAGCGTCACTTTGCTCTCTGTTTAAATAAAATAATTAAAAGTTAATTTCAGCCTCTGCTTATTGTACGAGCTCTATAAGTTTGAAATAATTACATATATACATATTTCTAGCCAGATACACAGGGTTGTACCGTAGATTTCTGCCAGAGAAGGAAAAGAGTACCCTTGCAAATTAAAAAGCAGCAGATGCTGGATAAAATAAATTAGTTCGATGGTTCCAATGCATGTTTCACTCAATAGCCCAGTCTAGTTAGCATTCGTCTTAGGGATGGCGATTTTTTTCGATTATATTTTTAATCGATTAATCGGCCCAGTAAAAATCGATTTTGAATGGATTTTTTTGTTAATTTTAAATTTGTTTTAAAATTTTGTTATATATGCAGTAGCTTTGTCTTCTTAAGTAAGTAATAAAACCGGCCAAGTGCGAGTCGGATTCGCGCACGAAGGGTTCCGTACCATTATCTATAAAAAAATGACGTTTGTTGTATGGGAGCCCCCCTTAAATATTAATTTTATTTTAATTTAATTATTTATTTTTAAAGTGAATATATCACTAAATATTCTGTGAATATTTCAAGCGTCTACTTGTTGCCGTTATCAATATCGAGCAAATACGAGCAAAAAAATCACTTTGTTGTATGGGAGCCCCCTTAAATATTTATTTTATTCTATTTTTTATTTTATTCTATTTTTTAGTATTCATCTGTGAAAATTTCAACTGTCTAACTATCACGGTTCATGAGATACAGCCTGGTGACAGACGGACGGACGGACAACGGAGCCTTAGTAATAGGGTCCCGCTTTTTTCCCTTTGGGTACGGAACCCTAAAAAACAGCAGCACAGAGCGCTCACTGAAGTTAGAATTTTAGTTTACCTTTGAAAGCCTAAATGCTAAATACAATATAATTCGTAATTACAGTGGGTTTCACGAAAATAGAGGCTTCAAGGCCACCGAAAGGAAATTTATATGTATGAAGGAATGTATATTTGCTACGTGCATTGGGGGTGTTGCCAAACCGAAAAAATGAACAAATGTAAAATTAAAATTTCCCTTGAAATTAAATAAAGCGGGTGATAATTAAAATAAATTGTAATTTTGTACAGAATTTGCTATCTTGATTAATAGCATCAATTTAGATATGAGAATACAATTTTCCTAGCTACAAAAGGCAGGAGAGAAATTTTAAAAAGAGAAGGAGATAAATCTTTATAACATTCGTGCTATTTCGTTAGACAATTATGCCTCCCTTTTTCTGAGGTAAAATAGAATGAATTTATCAACGTCTACACATGAATTGATTTTACTGAAGTAATGTAAAAGATGCTCTTTCTTTTCTTTAGAGATGTAAAAGTATCGGAAAAAAGCCGCTTCTCTCGGTTTTTTGCAATATTATACTGTTTTTCTCATGCTTCAATCTGCTGTTTAAAAAAGACTTGAATTCATGCTGTTTTCGTTACTCGATTAAAGCATGAAAAAATCCGTTTTTTATGAAAAAAAACCGAAGAAAGCAAAGCCGTATTTTGCACTTTTGCATTTGTACTTTTGCATTTGTACTTTTCTTTACACATTTCACTTCTCAAGCGAATTTTCAGTTTCGATATGAAGCAAGAAATTTATCATTTATAGAGCGAAACGTGATGTGAAAATCATAATAAATATTACTATATTACTATTATTACTATATAGTATGATCATACCGAAATTCATTAGAATACATTGTCTGAAATCTTAAGAAAATTCCCAAAATTTTCCTATCTATAGCTGCGTTCTTTTGGCAACAGAGTACAGAGATGTCATACATTAACTAGGTTAAATTAACTCGATTATTTAACCGAGTTAAAAAGCTTACGGGATTATTTAAGTCTTCTATGGGAAAATAGATGGCGCTTATTGAAAGTTTTTGTGTTTAAAAGTTGATTTTGCTCATCATTGCAATTAAAATATGTACTAATGTGGGCAAAACTAACATTAAGGTAAATTTCAAGTTAATATCGGTCTTTATTTATCTCGGGTTTGTTTAAAAAGAGGAAAAGATAAGAAGAAGAATTATCCATATACTCCATGGATTCCAACCCTTCTTTTTAGCTTTCATAACTCTGTTGCCCAAAAGAACACAGCTTATGGTAACGTCTTTGTAAAGATGAAAAAAGCTTTTAGCTTATACACAAAAACTTCAAATGACTGTCAAATTTTAATTTGAAATTATTAAACTGTTTTTTTGATCCCATTGCATTTTCTCACATGGGAGTGTATGCTAAAATTTTCATAAGACTTGGAGATAATTTTTTTCAAGATTTCTCTCTAAACGAGAATTTATAATTTTTGACAGGAATGAATTTAAGCTCGTTCGGTTGAGAATCTTTGGTGTAAAAGAAAATGGGAAATATTCAATGCTTAAACCCTGAGCTGATTCTAATGGCGAGAAGATGGCGTAAAGAGTAATTACCATTAAATATTTTGCAAAATAATTAATATTCTAGCGTTTTTTTTATTCCTATCCTTCGCTTTATTGTTATAATTTAATAATCTGGTATATTTCATAATTTTTCTCTTGTTTAAGAAGCTGAATACATTTTTTTCTCAGATAATTGCGCCATCTGTTTGGTAGCTTGTGAATGTTGCTCCTTTTGAAAACATTTTCAATGGGGTACCATATGGATTGCATATTTCACTAAGAATTTTAGGAATGAAATTTTGGGAATTTCATTGTATTTTGCGCTAATATACCTTGGAAAATTTATAAAAAAATGGAAATGAATTTATGATTTTGAATATATCTTTATATAAAACCTTTGTGAGGTTCTTCTCCACCTATTTTTAGCATATAAAAATCCCTTTCGTTAATATTCATCAGGGACTACAAAAATTGAACAAACGTGACCTTGAAGTCTTTATTTTCGTGGAACGCGCTGTAGTTAGTCACTTGTGCGCCCAGGCAAAACCGAACAGTTCTCAAAAAATAAAAGTTCTATAAATAAGTAGATTTCGATTTGCGCACTTGTTTACCATTACCACGAACAAAACTGCTACGCAAAATTCTAAGAAGTGCAGAATACCCATCCACCTCCGCTGTAGTGAAGTATTTTGCTGAAGTTTGGATTTTTCTTTAATCTCCTTCCCTGGACAAGAGTGAAAACAACAGTCTTACACGAGTCGACGTATGTAAAACAAAGTACACGAAGAAGTTGTGCACAAATGGCATGTTTTGTTTTTAAACTGTCGTTTGTTGCAGCTTGCAGCTTGCAGCTCATTATACTGCCCCAGACAGAGTGAGTGAAGCATTTCCATAATTTATTGTTCCTTTTTTAGTTTGCTATAATCTCAACAGTTTTAAGCAAATGGGTCCGTGGAGCTATCAAGCATGAAAGGAGGCACATATATAGTAGGTACATACCACGAGAATAAAAAACCTTGCAGTATGCAGTGAAAGTATCACTTAATTCACCTTTAAATAAGTTAAAGTGTGTGATATTCTATGATGGACCTTCTTGGCTTGCTTGTTCACAACTCAAACTCCGAGCATTCCTCATTATGCACCAAAGGATAATGACTCTTGTGCACTGCCATCTGCCATGATATGATATGTGCAGGTCTAGAAGCAGCATCTTCCGCTATCTTTTGCGTACTTTGAAACATATGTTTAGTTCGTGAAGGTACCTTGGACTACCAGCAGCAGAGCTTGACTGCACAAATAGTCGGGCCTTGTGTGGTTCATAGTACAGGATGCCAGCTAGAAACGATGTATGTTACACTAGCATGTGTTCGAGTCTTATCTAAGCGTGTAAACACGACATAAAAAGTGCATGGAACACAATGTGGTTGAGTTGTATAAATATTTCATAACGACTTTTAGTTCCCTCTACACTGCACACATTCCTGCGCTTTTGAACCTTTGATTCAGGTCGGGCAGCGGGCACAGACGTTCTGCTTAAGCCGTGCGGAACTCTTATACAGTAGCTCCCAACAACGCGAAATAGGCAAAGAGGTTGAAGAAATTTAGCCTTTTATTTGTACGCTTCGTTACAAACCTGGTTTATAGTTCTTGTTAAAAGTTAACAGACTACATTCAAGTAGATGAATATAGCTCTCCGGTAGGAATTTCCAAGTCACTTGTGAAACATTTGCTCCTCACTCACAGTTTATCGCTTTATATCATACTTTAACATCATTTCTTCCGACCGGCAGTCCACAACTTCAGTTTGCAATTCATGCATGTGGCAATTTGCCACCAATTGCCAGTTCAGGAAATGTTGTTGTTGGATGCTTAAGAGCTGGCTTTTGTGCCATTAATAGGGCAATTTATTATTTTAATGATATATCCATTCACTGGGAGTACGAAATGCTCATACGGCTGCCCCTTCGCGTGTATGCACTCTGAGCATTTTCGCTTTTTTCGCTTTTCGTCATTTACAAGCCCCATCCTAAACGATGTGTATTCTTTTTGCTTTCCAGACAGCCTCAAGGGTCTGGATTACCTTAATTACTTCGCTAGGTGAAATGAATTTGAGTAATCAAGATAGCATGTTTAAAGTTATGTGAATAAAATTAGATGATGCTAACGCATGCTCACGTACATATTTTAAAGTTACTGACTTGAACTGACTGTAAGAAGATAAGGGTAGAAATAGAGATTTTAGACTTCAGAAAGAAAAACTAGTTTACTTAAACCAGATTTAAAAGAAACATATTTTCGCACTTATATTTCAAGCGGAGCGGAAACATCTACACGAATGAAGTTGGTTCCCAATTAATATATGTATCCAAGTTATGATTTAATATTTATTAGGACGGGTTCACTTCGTCATAGTGAGCGGATGAGTGAAAATTTCGAACCGAGTACCATTGTCATGGACCAGCAAGAGCATTATGCATTATTCCTTTCACCGATAATTGGCAGACAATTACCGCTGATTCTTATTTGGCGGAAATTGACATAATGCAAGATAAGTTGAGGTAAAAACAGCCAACTAAACAAATATTGAATGGTATGAAGCTGTAAATTACATAGAAAATAAAACAGGAATGGATGGGCTAAAAATCTTAACCGAGCGAGAAAAAGAATATTGCATATGAGACGCGTATAATATCAAAACTGGCCATGTCCATTCAATCAAAGTCAATTAGAGATATTCATAGACTTAATTTTTTTAACATTGAACCGACTGTGGACATGGCGGGTTTTGATAATAATTCCGATTTTCAATTCATATTTTTAAAGGGTTTTATCCATTTTTAGGGATGCTCATTCATATAGTAAAATAAGGGATAACAAGAAAACAGATTGCAATAAATATCTCAATATTTGTCAAAAGTGGACAAGGACATAGACAGTTTTGATGCTATACGCCTCATATGAAGTGGAAAATATCACTGCTAGTGAGTTTGCTTGAGATTGCTGCAAGATTTAGTAACAATTCGGGCACTGTGAGAAGAACGCGACATGGGGCAGGTTACCAAGCTCGAGAAGCAAAGCGAAAACCTAACCTAGCCCGGCGCACACCGATGAGGTAGCTTTAGCGGTGGCAGTAATGGTAGCAATAGCAGTCGCGATTAGTAGTACTTAGGCCAACGCAGCAGCTGCAATTGTATAAATTCTTACTTTGCTCTTTTTTCTAATATTGTTTTTCGCAATTGTCCAGATAATACAAAATAGTATGTTCGTTAATACACTCAGTTTTTCTATTAAGCTCCTTACTTTCATACCCTAGATATAGAGTATTATAAATTTAAGCAAACGTTTCTAACGCATAAAAATATTTATATATTATATGGATCTGTCTGAATCCAAGTCTTCGTTTTTGTTTTCGTCTCGTTATAACAAAACGTGACGTCACAGCGAGATAAGCTCCGTCTGAATTCTTATCTATCTTTCATACTCAGCTATTTAGAATAACACCTTACATAGTTTGTCAGCTTGGTGATGAAGTCTACGATTCAGTTTACTATGTGACAAAGCAAAGACAAGCCACCGAGAATTCGAACAGCTGATCTCGCTTATACGCGATACTAACTTTTAAGAATACAAATGACGGATCAAATATTTCGGTCGAAGGTGTTAATTTTATGAAAAGTTGTTGCGATAGTCATGAAAATGCGCTTATATAGGTTTTCAGGTCGCTGATTTCGAATCGGAAGTCGAACTTTTGAAATTCATTTATGATAGATTTTAGGTTTGCTGTTTACGAATATAACGTCAGCTTTTATGAATTCAAGATAACGGCTCTAATATGGCCGACACAATTTCGAGAGTTGAGTAGAATAGTCAACGAAACATGTATATATATTGTTGTTGTAAACCAGAACTATTGTAAGTCCATTAAAGCAAATTATACACGGGGCTGCTGTTTTTTTAAAGCCATGATAATATAAAAAACAGCCTCTGACTGTACAAAATTTTAGAGTGATATGCTGCTTCCTTTTCGAATTATGTCCAATAATTTGCAAATTCAATAAGGAGTGGAGGACATGGCTTAATTTTGTTTATCTGACTTGGAATTTCATAAAACTCATCTGTACAAACTTTTAAAGTGATAGGATGCTTAGCTTTCGAATTATGTCTAAAAATCTGGATTTTCAATATGGCGGCCCAAACAAGGACTGCTGGGGGAGGTGGCTTATTCTCGTTTTTCCGATCTGGAGTCTCATAAAACACATCTATACAAAATTTCAAAGTTATAGGCTGTTTCCCTTTCGAATTATGTCCAATAATCCAAGAATTCAATATGGTGGCCCATTGAAGGAGTGGGGGGATTCAGCCAATTTTCGAGTTTAGACATACAAATTTTCTGAAAGTAATATATACCAAATTTCAGCCTTCTAGCTTAATTCGTTCTCGAGTTATCTTGTATACAGACAGACAAACAGACATGTTTAAACCGATTTGTTTTCAAATTCTGAATATATAATCCATTCTGCTCTAGGATTATTGGTTCTATGCGTTAGAAACGTTGGATCAAAACTAATATACCCTATCTATCATATAGTGTATAAACAGGAGAAGAAAACAAAAGCTCAAAAGCTTCAAAATTACAAGCCATGCACAACAAGAAGAGCAACAACATTGAACACCTTTTTATGAACGTTTTAAGATTGTCAAAATTAGGCCTATATACTTCGTAGCCCATGTACTGCTATTTTGAAGCGTTCATAAAAAAAGATTTAAATGTTCTTCTTTTTCTTCTTGTGTCATTTAAGTTGGCACAAATTCAACCGGCCAACAGCTTAAAGCCATGGCACGTATAAATCTTTATCTTTCGGAAACGTTAAATGTACGAGTAACAAACTTTTTAATTTTCACAAAAATTTATTTAAATTTATTTAAAGTTCATAACTTATTCGGAAAAGAAATATTATTGTCACGAAATACTGTAATAAGATTTTGCAAACCATATAGAAATTTTCTTAAATATTCTGAAGAAAAGAAGCTTATAAATGCTCCTTCGTTCCGAACCTCCGTAATTTTTAGTCACTCCCATTTCGCTACATTCCCCTTAAAATTATCCTTTAAGATCCGCAGGTACACGCTGAATCCATAATCCAGTCAATAATCACTAAATTTTGAAGCCAACATACAGCTTCAGAAAATTCTGAATTTCAACTGTAGTGTGACCTCTCTTTCTGGGTGCAGAAAAATTCGCAGAGAACGCTACTCTAAATGACCTTAAAGAGAAATTAGGGCACCTGGGTTTCCAAACAACAGGAAACAAGGCCACACGGTTAGAAATCTTGGTGTAAATTTTATAAATTTTCATATCTATATAGGTCCATTCAAAAATTCTTATTGCTTATATACATTTCAATCTTATAAAATTTTATTCCACAAATAGTATAAGAGCTATATCGAAATGGTATGTAAGGATTTATATCACTTCATGATGTTTTGGATACGACAGATTTATTAAACATATTTATATGTACAG
>QYTT01091682.1:21101-32546 GCA_006980735.1 Dasypogon diadema | reverse complement strand
TTTGATCTGAATGTATCTAAGGATGTACTTAAGAATCGTATTCATATGGTTCTGTAACTCTTCAACCGGATGTTGATTTTTAACAACTCTTGGGCTAATCTTTTATATTCTTTGGTTGATTTGGCCTTGTTGTCGGTTGGTTCTCTATTGTCGTCGCTAGCCGTTTCCTACTTTATATATTTCTATCTGCTGGTTTACATTACTAATGGTTCTTGTCCTGCATATTCGTCGGGGACACATCCTCCATCAGGTAACCTCTTCAATTTCTTTTTCGATTCTATAAATAGATTAATTTAATTGAACGTTTTTTGGATTTAGTCCTAAATTGTTCTTTTTTAAAATCATCCTTCAAGGCTATTTTCATAATAGTTCTAAGCTCAATATTAAAATTCTGTTTACTCAGATTTAGTCAGCAACCTCAATAGGAAGAAACGCGTCACTTAATTGCAAAACACGAATAAATATAATTTTTGAAAAAATTCAAGTGTCTTATTTAATCAAAATGCATGTTAGTAAAATGTTTCAACAAGTTCCATCTCAAAACTCATTGAACAATTTTGAAATCTTTGTGTAAGCTTACAATATTTACATAATAATTGTGTTTTTTGTAGGCAATTTACTATGAACCCTTTTATTTCGAAAATGGGGTCCTAAATAGTAAATAGACAAAAATTCCCTTGAATTATTTTGAATTGTACTCTTGTAGTAATATATGTGAGCCACTTTTCCACTTTCTAGTGTAGGACGTATTTTAGATTACAGGAGCAGCAGTAACAGCTGAATTAATCAGGTTATCACCTACAATTGTAACGGTTTTATAAAAAATACATACATTCTATGCAAAAAGTACCCGAAATTTACCATTTGATAAATGCGAGTAAAAGTTATCGCCATAAATTTTTTTTCTATAAGTCGGCACCACTGTACCAAGTTACCACGCGAGTGCTCTATCATTTTTACAATGGAAAAATTAGTTTAACAAAGAGTTTACCTTAAATTTTGTGTTTCTCAAACGAAATTTCGTGTACCGGATCATTGAAAATGTATAGTCGGATAGTCGGATATGACAACAGCTGTGATCCGGTGGATCCGGATAGTGTCGGATATTTCGGATATTCTAATAGTTTCAGATTTTTGTGTTTCTCAAATGAAATTTCGTATGCTGGATCATTGAAAATGTTGCAGAAGACCTACGGTGAATCGTGCATGTCAAAAATACAGGTCTATGAATGGTATAAAGTAGTGCTTTAAATGTTATCCGAATCTTGAAACTATCCGGGTATATCCAGATAGTCGGATATGACAATAGCTGTGATCCGGTGGATCCGGATAGTGTTGAAAATCGGATACCCGAATCCTGAAATAAATATTGATTAAATCAATACCAATTAAATATTAATTACAACTGCATTAAATTCAGGAAAATAAATTGTGGATGCTTGGAACACATTTGTGATTTTTTGCAGATTTTCGTTTACTATTATTTACTGTTATATAAATGTTGAATTCGCAAAAAATTAGAGATGTGCTCCAAATATCTGCAGATTTTTGGCATATTTTTTTAAAACATAGGTTCCATTACATTTCAATTGATAGATATTTGCCGTCAAGCGGGTCTCATTAAACGACTTCCAATGGTATGTAAAACAATTTTGAAGAGATAGGGGACGCCCAGTAGAAGGATAATGAAAACATTCAGTTTGTCTTGATTATTTCATATTGAATTAATATCAGTCAGGTTTTCACACCGACTTCAAACGTCTTGTAAAATCTTATAGTCAATGTTGAAAAAAGTAACAGATGATTTTTAAGTGAAATTATTTAATACTTTTTAGCGTTTGACATTTTTTGAAGGCGGTTCTGTGCTTTTTTAGAATATGTTTTTTTTGTTTAAAATATACTTATAAATGTATAGGGAAATTTAGTGACTTGGATATAAGTTATACATCTATGGGATCATATGGGATCTAATAGCTCAGTTGCCATCACTGCAAACTGAAGTAAAGTATACATATACAAACAACGCGACATATTTACGCGAAACAAACTGACGATCCCATTATAAAGTCGCATTTTTCGTTGAGACTACAGTCGACAAATAACATTGCTCTGTCCGGCGAATGCAGCCGAGTTCTTTTTCTGTTCGTATTACGCCAAAGCGTAGTTTTTAGCAATCAAATAATCCACGAATTTCACGTCCTCTTCCCTTCCTCTCCCTTAAAATCTGAACGATATCCAGCTGCAATGAACGACTAGTACGCTAATATTGTATATAATACATTTGCTAATGAAATAAGGGAGCAGATCCAGACCCAGTATCTCGAATCCAAAGTTGAATCTAAGATCCGATATGAATCTCGGATCGGATCAGAGGATTCGACACTATCCGGATAGGCTGGATTTCGAATCCTGAATCTGACATTATCTCGGATATCTGGATATCCGAAATATGCGGATACTTCAGAGCACTAGTATAAAGCATTCACAGAAGGGCCGAGAAGTGGTGGTTAATTTGCCTCGTTCTGATCGACTTGGAACGTTTACGAACGACAAAATCAAGAAGCTGGTGCTCAAAAATCGCCATATAAGTCTTAGATAGTTGGCTCAAGAGGTGAATATATCTTTTAAGTCCGTTCTTAACACTATGACTGAAATTTTGGGCATGAAATACGGCACTCGGCGCTTAATTTTGTCCAAAAAGAGCACCTAAAGCAGGTTGCTAAAGACATGATGTACCAAACTTCTACAGCCCTAACCATCATGAAACATATCGTAACTAGCAACGAGACATGGGTTTACGAGTACGACATGCAAACAAACCAAAAGTTGTGGGAATGTCGCTTCGAAAGCAAACCAAAAAACCCAAAAAAAAACCGTGTCAAAATCGCTCGAAAATCAAGGGCGGGCTTACAGTTGTGCACTCTGAATTTGTTCCAGAGGGGCAATGAATACTATTTAGGCGTCATGGCGAAAACGACCAGATTTGTGGAAGGATTTTGGATCACGATAATGCACAGTCGCACATAGCCATCGTTCTTGGCAAAAAACTCAACCAAGCACCATAATCGCCTTATACGGCCCCATGTGACATTTTTGTGTACGCGAAGCTGAAATTGCCACTTCGAGGAAAACGTTTTGAGTCAATTGAGGCCATAAAAGGAGCTGAGGCCGAAGGAGTTGAAGGCCATACCTCAAACAGCCTATGAAAAGGATCAAGCGCTGACATAGTCGCGTTGTACTCGATGTGGCCTGCTTTAAAGGCGACAAATAAATTTTGATGGCTAAAATCATTTTTTTCTGTTTTATTTAATAATTCCAAGTACTTTTTTACACAGAATGTATTTAAGGAAAAAAATCAAGTAACAAACCTGCAGTAACCTGCGTCTTTCTAACATTTTCTTTTTTGTGTTCGAGTCTAATATTTATCGATTTGTTGGTTTATTTATTACCGAAAAAAAACTGACACCATTACTCAAAGTGATAGTAACTTTCATTGAAATTGTTTTGAAGTAATAAGACACACGCAAAGGTCACAAAAGGCATTTAAATTGTGCTCTTTTTCATCATACTTTTGCGCTAGAACTAAACTCTGCATAAAGAACTGAAATTGTTCTCCATTTAAATGAATCTTCGAATTTTCTTTTTGGTTTTTAAATAATCGTACAATTATGCGATAAATTACGAAATAACATAATAGCGATGAAAAAGTGAAAGTAAAAATCATAACATTTCTTTGATCTTTTCCGTCTTCACGATTAAGGGTTAATTAAATCTAAAATCCACTACATATTCAGCAATAAAGTCTAGTTTTTTTGCAGTTAATTAGATGAATTCCTAAATTTGATTATTTCGCCTCCAACTTAATTTCATTTCAAAAGAATAAATTTATTCATGCGAAAATCGCAGCCATAAACTATGTATCGCGTCCATTCAATTTGCTTAGATTAAGAGCACCACAATAAATTATATCGTCTGTATGAAGGTAGTAAAACAGAAGCAGCAGTTCTGTCATCCTAAATTAATTAACCGTTCTATAGACTACTTATACAAAATGGATGGGAACAGTGGATCTGGCTCCCTTTGGCCGCAGCCAGCAAACAATTAACAAGACAGCAAAAGCAAAAGCAAAAGCGAAACTCCAACTCCAGCATCCCCATTAGTACGCCCCAGCATAAATTCCACTCCAAATATGTATCTGACATTTGGAAGTATATTTTATGGCTTTAATTCGTCCCTTCAGTGAATGCTGAACATCAGTCCAAGCCCACTGTCGGAGATTCCCAGGATACCCACCACGGTGGTAGCTACCACTGGCGTGCACGGCATGCACGATTTATATTTGGCCGGAAACACTTTCATCCCCCGTGTGTATGTGTCTCTTGTGATTGGTCTTGGCTACTAAAATTCTATCCCCCCCCTTTAACTATACAAACATAAAACCACCATTAATTCGCTTTGGTATAGGTGTGTGTGTGTGTGTGTGTGGGTGTGTGTGTGTACAGAAGTCATCCCTTCCATTCTAAATGGGGTGAAAACATTTTAGTACTTGCCCTTTACAGTCCCTTACGACTTATGCCATTGGTATTAGTAAAAATATATTTGGCTACTTTCACACGAATACCCAAACAGAGAAATGGAGCTGAGAAAAGAAAAACGAACATTCTTCTGCAATAAGACCGGATTGGTATGCTTTGGTATATTTTTCATTCTGACCTTAAGAAAAAAACCCTGGAGTTATATTTTTTATGGCATTCGGTCATAAACTTGATTGTAGTGTGGTGGCCGATTGTTGTGTTTTTCATCATAGTTTTCCGGCTTTCGAAAATTGTTATTTCGCTTTTGTACAGTTTTTTGTGTTATGTTTTTACAACTAAAGTTTATGGTGTGGGATCTAATTTTAATTATAAAAGTGGAAAAAGTTGCCGCCTTAATAATAAAAAAAAAAGTTCAAAGTGAATGCACAACTGTAATATGGAGTGATATGTGCTGCGGGTATGTTAACTTTCATTCATCAATATGTTTTGTATTTTGCATGAATTTCAATATCAGGTCTGGGTAAAGACATTCTAAAATGATTGCCCTGAATTAGATTTTCAAAAATTCTGTCTATTATCCCGGTGTGAACTGTGTAATTTTATGTACCCAGTCATATTGCCTAATGGACTATCGAAAGCAATAAATTTTATCTGAAGGCCACCTGAAATGGATGGTGACCATTTTAGAAAGCAAGAGTACATTAAAGACGCATTATGTTCGGCAGGTATACTTTTACGAAATGGAGTCAGTCTATTTATGTTCTTTCATTATATTCTGAGCGATGTCGTAAATGAATGTAGTAAACTGCAATTTTTTTTGTTTTGTGAAACTAGTTTCAAGTTAAATTTCACTAGGCCTCAATTTATGATTTTGTATTGTAAAACAAATTCAGAAAAATAAAATCATTTTCGTATTTATTCGCTTTTATAGACTTTTATAGTGTTGAATTTCAAGGTATTAGAATTTTATATTCGCATATTTTTTAAATAAATAAAAGTCGAATGAAAGAAGTTTAACTGTCTTCAAATAAATGTGAAAACAGTCGAAGGATTTAGTGTTATAATGCAAATAAAACGAATTTATAATGAAAGACTCCAAGGATATAAGGAAGAGTATTCTGTGCGATCAATTATCGGTTATTGACTATGTGATTGATGATATATTTTGTATTAAGTTCGAGGTCGCATGATTTCAATGTTCAAAAAATTAATAAAATACGATTTTTAGAATGATTATAATATATTAAGGCATGTAATAATAACAGATGTAACACTTGATAGTTTCTTATCAAAATCTGTCTCAATATTATACAAATATTGTTGTATTAAAAGTCATAAAACTCCATAGCATGATTCAGGGTATTTTAAATTTAAGGTGTTAAACGTTTTGAAATAAATATCAACGGAAACAATATATGTATCTCGTTTATAAAGTGTGCCGTCAATATAAACGTTAATATCTTTTTGTTGAAAAATGTCAACTCCTACCGTAATTATAAATGGTTGTAGTGTAATGCCATTACTATATGCCTTCGAATTATAGAAGGCGATGATTTTTTCTTTGAATGCCTTCCCAGTTTGTGAAGAGATTGTTTGATTTTCCTGGATGTATCAGCGCAAAGTCATAATTTATCTTGAATAAAGATTCGAAAAATAAGCTACTCAAGCATTTTATAATGCGTACTCACTAATTCAAATTTCTGGGCCATTTTTTTAAAAAATTCTACGTTAGAGTTTTCACCGAAAAGTATTTTTCTCCTTCGTAGGGGAAAAGTCTGTTTCCACATCTCTACCACTTCATTCCCATCATTTCAGGAGAGAAATGATATTGCAACCAATGCTGCAGTTCTTCAAGATTCGCAAAATCATTATTTAATAATGCAATTTATTTTGGTGCATCTAAAGAAGGTCCGGTTATTGAAATCTTTGTTGATTGTGAAATTTTTCTTAGTTTTGATCGGCAATTAATATATATTTATCATATAGTCGCCCCCTAGGATTCTTTTTTTTCTCCCTTGGTATAAAATAATAATCCTACAGTAAGTTAATGACAAATTAATAAAAATTGAGAAATAATAAACAAGTTCGAATCCTATAATAATAGTTTAATTAGTTTTCTTACGTAATTGAAAACAATTTTCTTTCTTTTTAGCACTCGCGTAGTAAACCCAGTGGACATTTTGGTAAAACATAAATAACTTATGAAAGTAAATACAAAATTCAAATATTAATAAGCAAAGCCAATAAGTATAATCAAAAAGAATTTCAGTTAAGCTATTCGATTTTTCGGAAATACCCAATGAAGTAACATTCCATACATTTGAGGGCAACTATTTACTAGATTTTAATGAAAAAATAAATCACTTAAAGTAAAAAACCAAGAATTCGAAATATAAGAGAACATTTTTTTCAAATATGCAAAACAACAGTAAAACGAGTTGAACCAAAAAAACAAATTTCTGAGATACCTAAATATAAAAAAGATTACCTTTGTTTCTGTGGGAAATATCTTAATTATTTCATTTGTAATCACTTTAAAGTCATGTGGTTGAACTCTTCTGTCGTTTAAAACGATATCCTCAATAATAATACTTATTAAATCACGTCTATGAGGGTCTTCTAAATGTTGATTTTCCGCATAAAATCAAAACAAGGCTTTCCCTTTAACACTCTCCTCCAAAAGGGTTTTCAGCTCCTTTAGGATTACACAATAATAGTAAATTATTCACAATTCGTTTCAATTTTACGTTTTTGTCGTTGTTGATCCAATTGTGATGGTGATTATGGAGGCGTTGATACACATTGAGATTTACAAAAATCTGTAACTCAAGTTTTCACTTTGGAGTTCCAGAAGAGCGTATCGTCGTCGATGTCGAACTGAGACACATAATAAGTTCAAAATAAATATATATAAAAGAATTAACTGAATACTCCTCCTTTTTTCTCAAAAAAAATAATTTCTCCCGAAATTCCGCCCTCAAACTAACATTTGGAATAATGTCTCTAATGTCGTTTTTGTTCAAATAATGCAAGCTTCGAAAACTAATCCAGCTCCAGCTAAGTGAATAATTAAATTCTACATATATAGGTATAACATATTTTTTATAATGAGCGTTTTACCTTCCAAATACGGTAAAACCGCGAGTAAGTCCCAATCTTTTAAAATATTAAATAATTTGTCACTTTCCGATGCTTCCTCAATCTCGGAAATTGCAGCACTTGAAGGCACCTGTGGCACTGTCACAAATAATACGTCCGAATTATCATTTAAATCAAAAACAACCGAACTCAGAAAAGTATTTGAATTGATAATTATGCTTGTAGAATCTAAAATTAACTTTGTTGAATGTTTTATTTAATATGTTTTCGAGTTGTTTTAAATACTATATTATTAATTTTTCCAAGGCTCTGCAGCGAATTTTAACAACGTTGTGATCAACAACTCGTATCTTTTGAAATTACAATGCGGTATTTTTCTCAGATGTATGTATTTATTAGATTCAATGTCAAGCATACATATTATATATATATAGTCGTTTTCATATTTCATGTTATGTTTTAAACTTATTATTAATATTTATAGCGATTTTATATTTTTTATAAAAAACAAAAAAGTTGTAATAAAAAATACAGTTTAATATATATTTTTGGAAGATATTTGACATCATTTTTCACAAAGCCAAAGTCATCAAAATTTGATTGAATATATTGAGCTGATGCAATTTTTAAAATTGATGATAAATATTGATCGGTTAATCTTGACTTTGTTTTTGTTATTTTTCACTAAAGAAAACAATTGGTTTCTGAATATAGCTATTATACACGTAACAAACAATAACATTTTAGGAAATTGATCTACAGATAAATATGTATAAAAATCTGGAATTCCAACTTCCATACATTTTTGCTTTAGCAAATAATGACATTGAATTTCAATTAATTCTATTTGTAAGTTTTCATCAATAATTTCAATATCGATAGATAGAGGTGAAGTAAAAAGACGAAATTATAATTCATAGCTTTTAAAATCAGAAAATCTTCGATCGAATTACGTTTCTAACAATTTAATTTGGTGAGAATAATCTGTAAATTTTTATTTATGTGATTTAATCAATAGATATTGACAGTCTTTCAAAGTAAGACAAGTTTTCTTTTTCTATTTGTTTTTACCAAAGTAATGACGGTTTGAAACCGTTAATATTATCAAGTAGCGTTGTAACAACATGATTTTTGCCTTGAAGCTTAAGATTAAGTTGATTGAGATGGCTTGTAATATATCAACTGAAAAAGCCAGGTCCTTTATAAACTGTCCATTTTTTAATCCAGCGCATTAATAATTGTTTGTTTCCGAAAAAATTATGACTTCGTCCAGCAATTTGAAGAATCGTGTTAACACTTTATGACTCGGAAGCCATCAAACTTCCGTATAATATGGCAGATCGGTGTATTCACATTTTCTATCTTCCACAAATGAAGCAAATTGACGATGATTAAGTCCACGTGCTCGAATATAATTTAAAATTTTGGTGATTATTTTTAAAACATGTCCGATACTTTGCAGCACAGTACTTGCTGGTGAATAATACAATGAAAATGTTCAAAATTGTTATTACCTTGCTATTTGCATGTTTCTTTTAATGTTGCAACAACTCCCTTAGGAACACTGATCATATGGTAGGTATATACCATCAGTTGCAAGGCAAATCAACTTTTCCAATGGTAACTCATACTTCCAGGAGTGCATCAAAAATATCAGCTTAAATGGTTTGGATTATGCGTAGAAATGATTTCCGCAAGTTCTTTACTTATTTTTAAATTAACATCGCATCCGCGAATAAAAATGAGCGATATTTCGAATATCTGTACTTTCATCAATTGCAATAGAGTAGGCTTGAAATGTTGATATTGTTGAATTCTGTTGATTTCTCAAATTCTCGACTATTTCACCAACTCTGCGAGCTACAGTATTTCGGCTTAAACTTACACTATTAATTTTTTTTCATTTGGACTGGACATAATACTTCCTCCGCTTTAATTAAGCATTGCAATTCCCATTTTTCTTGAAAATTACCATATTCTTCTTCAATTGATCCTCTCTTACTCATTGTTCTTGAAGTTTGATTATATTTTTATTCAATAACTTTTTAGTTTAATATCAATAAAAACCAAAATTCACTTTCATTCGCAAACGTTGATATTATTCTTTGACTAGATTTCCGGACTAACTTCTGCACCAAGCAGAAGTAAGCAAAGAAAATAATCATATAGAGAAAATAAATACTTTGTGAATTCTTAATTAATCCTTTAGACCCTACTCCCACGAATACGTAACAATATTTAACAATTTTTAAAAAGTCTCAGCGGGCCGGAACCTATTGGCGGGCGGCATGTGGTCCGCAAGCCGCGTGTTTGCATGCCTGGTTTATATGAATAAATTTAAGAAGTCTTTATAAAAATTCCTCCTACTTTGTAGTAATATAGTTCAGTTCCAATCCACCTCGAGGATCACACCACAGTCTTCCAGGCCGAGGTCAAAGCCATACTGGAAACGGGCAGATATCTCAGGTCTTTGCAACCTGAGGGGCTAAACATTGCAATCTGCACGGATAGCCAGGCAGCTATCAAAGCCCTGATGAAACCCTTCGTAACATCCAAGTTAATACGGGACTGCAAACATGAGCTTAACGATCTGTCCCGAAAAAATCATCTTAGCATACTATGGGTACCAGGCCATAGCGGCATATACGGTAACAAGATAGCAGATGAGCTGGCGAGGGAGGGGGCCGTTCTCGGCTCTCAAACCTCCCCTACAGGGATGTCGACCAGATATCTACTTGGGCGTATTGCAAACTGGACAAACAACCAACACTACCGACTATGGGACGTGACCCCGGTCGCCAGTACAACCAAGGAACGGTGGGGCCCACCTAATGCTAGCTCAACGTCCAAACTTCTCCGGCTAAACAAACCACCACTGAGACTGCTGGTTTCAATTCTCACAGGACATGGATTCCTTAAAGCGCACCAACACAAAATCAGCCGCTCTAACGACGCCGACTGTAGGGGATGCGAGGACGAAACGGAGACTGTGACGCACTTTCTGCGCCACTGCCCGTCACTCTCGGCGAAAAGACTCAGGCACCTGGTATTCTACTTCCTTGATGAACTATATCAAGCAGGTGAAAAAGGACGGGAGCGTGTTCTGGCTTTCACTAAGTCAACCGGGTGGCTGGGTCAGTGAACCGATCTATCCCGTTCACCAGTTACCTATGGGTAGTAGTGGGTGGAT
This sequence comes from Dasypogon diadema, assembly GCA_006980735.1. Taxonomy (NCBI): domain Eukaryota; kingdom Metazoa; phylum Arthropoda; class Insecta; order Diptera; family Asilidae; genus Dasypogon; species Dasypogon diadema. Next base: position 21,722 of record QYTT01091682.1, on the reverse strand, counting down.
GAACAATGGGCCTAGCAGTGGCCTCCTTCCGGGATTCTCCCACACCCTCAAAAAAAAAAAAAATAATAATTAAGTTTCAGAAAAGATTCAAAAAAATGGTTAGGTATCGTTTCTAGATAGAATACCCAATGAAGTATCCTTCACGTTGAAATCTTGCATCAAATACGACCTATAAGAAAGCAAATTATTTTTTATTTATTTACAAGCCCGAGACTATTACTTATTTATTCTATTAGTATGCAGTGTTTTTTAAGAATACCTAATGTAAATTAATTGGTATTATTATATTGCTGACGGAAAACGCATAATAGTTTTATTATTTACATGGAATTTAGTTAAGCTGAAAATGAGCCAAATGAAACGACGCTTTTGTATCATTTCGATCTAAAGTGATCTTTTGTGAACGTACTTAACTGCTTAATGTGCTGCCATCTAGTGCAAATTGAACCTAATATAGTTTATGATTTTCTCCACTGGTATTGTAAATGAGCTTCTAAGGTGGCTTAGTCTCATTCTGTATAAGGCTGCGCATTCACAGAGCACATGTTTCGTAATTTCAATCCCTTTCATACGAAATTGGCATTGATCGACTTCAACAAACCCCATTTTCTTCAAATGGTA
>QYTT01091679.1:17067-35076 GCA_006980735.1 Dasypogon diadema | reverse complement strand
TAAGTGACAGCCAAGAAGAAAGCATGTGATGTTAAGCTTAAATTTCAAGGTTTTAGTCTCAGATCAAAATGAATAACCTTCACCCACGAGAAGTAGAACGCTCTATAGTGCCGCAAGTCGACAGTGGGTGAGCTTAAAATATAAGAGTTAGCTAATTTAAGGGTGATAGGGGATAACGAAATTTCTCATTTCAAAGTTCTCGTTGGCCACTTCTCTTGCAGTCCAGATATACCAACCAAGATAGCTATTGACTATGTTGATGCCAAAAACAATAATTTTAACGTGCCAGTGTAGAGGAAAAATTAAAGGGAGTAGGCTTCCAATTTAGCTTCTGTTTCAACAATATAAAGTTGAGGCCGTCAAACGAAAAAAGTGGAGGTGAGGAGGCCAAATTTACTGTGCGCTGGGCTACCGCAAAGCCACAACAAAGAGGCCAAGAACCACTAAGTCCGATACAACTGAAATAGAACAAAAGAACTATGCTTCAAGGAGAAGGCAAGAAAAAAGAAGGAGGGACAGGCAGTTAGGAAAAAATAGGGGACAAACAAGCTTCTAAGCCTGGACGTTCAACCCGATGGCGTCATAGCCGGCGAATGGAGGCTGAATAAAGAGCATCCTAATAAACCTCCATCATGAAAATCGGGCTCCAGCTATATTTAGTATATGGGAGGGTTGTTGTAACTTTATGTAAGAGAACATGGGCTTTTTGAAGACCATATTAAAGGTCTAGAAGCCAGAGGTAAGTTAATTTACAATACTGAATGAGTTGTTCCCCGAACTTCACTATTTCCAAATTCCAGAATGAACTACCTCCCTATTTCAGAACTAGTAACTGGGGACTTAACTGCAGCTCCTGGTTGAGATACTAACACCAGAAGGTAAGCAAGAAGCAGTCGAAAGAGTATTTATAGAAAAACAGCAGTCATAATGGGATGTGAGGCAAGTGCCCATCACGAGATATGGAGAAGCAGCAAGTGTCTTTTAAAACTTTTGGTAAAGAATAAATTAGAAACTACTAGGAAAGAAAATGATTCCACTCTCACCAACGCTATTCCTTAAAAGGTCTTGGACCTATCCCAAGCTAGTGGAAGCCAGGTGAATAGAATAAGAAATTAGCAGGTTCCAAGCGGGGAATAATTATCTGACTGCATACACTGAAGAATGCCATGAGAGGCGGAGATAGATTGGAGCCCCCAAACTCACGGGCTAGTGTTCCTGCCATGACTGTTGATGTGGGATTAATGGAACTTGAAGTAAAAACAAAGAAGACTGGGAGGGATATTGATTCTATCTCAACATGGCTTGAAAAACTAATCATAGCTTCTTGTGAAACAAGTTGCCCTGCAAAACGCAGAGAGGTAAAGGGGATGTACCTTGGCAGAAGAGCGAACTAGAAAAGTTAAGAGCTAAAGCAACAAGGCCCTAAAATCAATCTTGAAAAGAAAAAATTAATGTTGAAAGGAAAACGCCTGAATACAAGCAAAGATTTAAGAAAAATCTGGAGGAAAGACTGCGAGGAGGTAGAAGATCTGCTGACTACGGCAAGACTGCGAAAAGGACTCTCCAAAGACCACTCTAATGAAATCAGACTATCACTAACACAAAAGGCAGGTGGGAGTTACACTAATGATACAGCGGCCGTGGTAACCTATTAAACCTATTTTAGTAAAAACGGAGGAAAGAACATAATCCAAGATAATTTTATACTAGACAACTTTTAAGAACACAAATATTGCGTACGACAAATAATTTACTAAATTAAAAAAATTACAGGATTTTTATGAAGAAGTTGCCCGATTGGACCCATTATATTTTAGTTTTAATAAAGTATCTGTATGTAAAATTTAATTCATCAACTTCAAGGTGATTGCGTTTTAGAAAACAGGGACGATATCTTGTTTGATACAATTTGCCACCTCATTTTAATGTCATAAGCTAGTTTAAGTATTGTAGTCTCTCTCAAGTATTAGTCTTGTGTTCCACGTCCCAAATAGTAAACTTAGGAAGAATCATCACACAGATCGACGAATTTGAATTCGATTTTGCATCTCCAGAATGTAGTTGATAAGGTTTCGCATTGTAATGGGTTTTTACATTTATAGAAGTTGTTGATTATTCTTGGCGGAGGACTTTCGCTTATTTCCTGAATGTGATGCTTTATCTAAAACTGTGACTAACTAAGTATATGACTTATTAATTGTTCTACATCTCTCCTACAGGGGAACTTCAGTAAATCTCACTTTGAATGTAGTGGTAGTATTCTGCGGAGTGAGCTTTTACTAACCGGTTATGACAAAGAGGATATATTGGAGGCTTATTCTCTACCGCATCTGCAAGGAAAGTTTTTGCTATGAAGACATAATTTTTTAAGTACTACCAGAATCCAAAATTTTGTCGCTTTTTTTAATTTATCAAAAAGTCATAACTTCAAAAATAAAACAAAATCGCTACGTACTCCGAACAAACCAAGATTCATGTGATGATGAACATACGGACGACAGTGGAAAAACAATTGGACAAATAAATTATAGGTCTGTTTAATGAGCCACTGCCCAGATTAATCGGGAGAACTTCGTACAATCTCAGGAAAACTGTCAAAGCCGCCCAAACTCGTCTGTACAACTTGGGCTGTCACTTCCACGAATGACACTTCTCCTGAGTTTGTCTTAAGTCTAGAGCTTGGGCAAGAAAAGTTGACCGAGACTGATCGAGACTAAATCTGGCAGTCGTCAATGAACACATGCCTGGGAAACTTCGGACGACTTCGTAGCGTTATTGAACACAGAAAGTTGACCGTGGTCGTCAGGAAAAATCCGGTTAGCCTCATTAAACAGACCTTATATCAATAGAGCAAAGAGAATTAATTGGGATCCTGGACCAGAATTTTCCATTATAGACGCACAATGTTGGGAAAAGATTGGACATTCTAAATTAACAGCGAGTCTTATCTTAAAGGCTTACAGTAGTTTTAAAATAAGGGTTATGAGAAAAGTAGAAGTTCAAGTCACTTTCAGTTGTAGTTGTGAAACATAAGGCGCAGAATTTTGAAGTAAATCTACACATCAAAAACGGAGCCACACCAGTACATGTACCGGCAGGTCCAATTAAGTTTGGAACCAACCGAGGTTATTTTAAAGTAGGTTATTACTCTTAATCTTTCACGTTGCGATTAAGATAATTGACTCAAATTTTAGATGTTGCATCGAACTTGCTATATTTAGTTACATAAAGACCTTTCAGTCAATATTAGAAAGTGCTATATGTGATTTTTTTTTACACACGAGTTCTCAAGTATTTGCAAATTCCTCGAATGGAAAAAGTGGAACGTGATATCCGTCGGATGTCTAATTTGAATTTTGCTGTTTCCATATCTATCCTCCTAATTTTCTGGCACACATATTTTACTTGTTGTAAACTTCCATAAACTCTTCGAAAACCGAAACTCTGCAAGGTAATCAAATTATTTGAGAAGTTTGACCATATCGAAACTTCTTAATTAAATCCATTTCGATAACTTTCTCAAAGCTGTTACTAATTGTCTTCTAAGTGATGTAAATAAAGGGATCTCATCAGCACCCACAGGTACTTAAGCGCAGTAAATTTTATTGATTTTGAATCCCGACAATATTTGAGGATAGATTTCAGAGAAGTTGAGCATTTTCTACCAAGTCTGGTTTGTGAATACAATAAATTATCGCGATTTGGGTATCGCCAAATACCTACCTGTTATTAATATTTCTGTATAAGCAACCCCTAGTAGGAGTTTTTTAATTTATTCTGTACGCTACACCTGATAGAAGACTTGCTAAAATTCTGGACGTGTTTTTTAGAAGACCAAATGCCATCCCGTAATTGCGAGACAGAAATTACAGAACTTTCCTCAACAAAATTACATTTTTCTATTTTATTCTCGCCCACGGCTTTTTTAATTATGGTCCAAATGTTGAATAAATGCGCAAAAGTCATTGGACCATTAATCCACGGTACCGATTTTCACAAGGTGAAGGCCATATCAATTACCTGAAATTATGTCTAAAACGTGGGCGTTAGTAAATTTTTTCCCTTTTTAAATGGATTAGCCTTTGAAATAGGATAAATTAAGTTGTTTTATGGATAGTTCACCCCGTGAGACCAGGGTAATTTTATTTAATTTTGGTAGGATTTGTTAGTTCAGGAAGAAGCAAAATTAGGGTAGATAATAATAAGGCGAAATGTTAAATGTCAGCTTAGACATTCAAAAAAGTTCTCTGCCGATAATAATTCTGGTCAATCGAAATAATAACAGACCCATTAAATTTAATGTTAATCAATTTCCGTGTCAACAGGAAGCCACCAATTTTTAAGTTTCAGTATATTCAAAGTTTTAAATTTTCGTTGTGGAGATCCACAGGGTTCAATTTTTAATCCGCTTCTCCATACGATCGGTATGAGCTATTTATTAAATATTGCGCTTAATTCTATGATTTGACCTTTGCCATGATACAAGTCCGTATGGATTAGGGTTACCTGAGGAGAGAAAATATGAGTAGTAATTAATAAAAAAATCAATATGTCCTTTTCAAGGCGAATATATAATTCTCTTTAATTTATTTTCCATCCTCATTACATTATTAGCTCTATTTTTATTTCGTTGAAGTACAAAGGAATTATTGAAGGAAGGAATGTGTTGTGAGAAATTGTAGACAAAAAAGTTCCAGGATTTATTAAGCTCCAATTGATTTCCTTTCCGTAAAGTTTCTACTTTTTTGTTGGAAATACAAAGAGATTATATAAGAACTTACCTGTTTACGAGTTAGAACCAACAAAGTTTCAGTAAAACAAAAGAAAAGTTAGTTTATCATCTGTGTGTACTCAACATCGTTACGTGAGATGAACCGGAAGTAGATTCATGTAAGTGGAAATTAAAATATTTTCTATGTAACGAAATTATAATAATTTATTTACCCTTTTGAGAATAAAATGATGTAAGGTCAATCGGATAGCATGGCTACTTTATATTTTGTTTCGTGGTCAATGGACAGAATATAAAGAATTGTGCTCGTCTTTGTTTCGGTTGTGAGAAAATAAAAAACTTTTTGAGATATGTGTAACCTCCAAAATAAAATAAATATTAAAACTGAAAATTTCAATTAATTTGAAAAAGAGAATTTTCTTGATAAAACCAAATTTATTGATGGTATCGTATTTAATACGAGAAAAATGAAGAGAATAAAAAAAAGAAGTGTTGTACTGTTTTAGAAAAGACTTTAAAAACAATTTTGCTGTTTTTTTTCTCGAGTGTGGTCTTGCTATGTTTGTATCTTTCTCGTTACGGTCTTTTTTTTTATATGTTACTACCCAATAGAAAGAGAGTTCGAGTGATAACGAATGAAGCCGTGAAAAAATGAAGGACTTGAGAAAAAAGAGCCATAATACAGGAGGTCGCTGTTTTAAACTTCTTGGTCCCTTTGAAGCAGGGACATTAAAATATAAATTTATTAAAGGAGACTTGCTTAGATGTGTACAGTGTTGGTTCCCTGCAGGTAATGATTCAAATGATCCTAGAAAATCTGTTGGAGAGCGTGGCTCCGAAGCATGGGTCCCAAACAAGTAGCTAATAAGCGGTATTTGAGTGAGCGAATTTTTAATATATATATGGCAAAGGATGAACTGTTAATTATACAGGGCGATACGGTGAGGTGTGTTCCAATATATGCCAATCGATTCTATTGGATGTCCTAATCAATGTTTGTTCCGAGATCTCCCCCTCTGGAATCACTCTTTCATCTTTATTTTCTAAATTGAAAATTCTTGCACACGCCCTTAGCTTTTAAGCAGTTCTTACAATAATACTCCCCAAATCTACCTGCAACCGTGAGAACAAGACAGCTTCCTAAAATTAAAGTAAAAAATTCAACATCTCAACTTCCGTCCTGCAAAATTATTCGTTAACAGGTATTGTTTCTTTTGAAGTTGCACTCTTCAAGGGTCTTTCAAAAAATAGCTCACGTCGATACCTTCAGCCGTTCAGAAGATATTAACATTAATACTGCCGCGACATTCTAAAACTCCTAACTACATTTGGTAGCTAGGGCCTCTTTCAAAGGGAGATCTTTCTCCATTTAAGGGAAGAGAGCACGAACAATATTTCAAATTTGCAGATGATTTGTTGAGAACATTCCTTAGTGATTTTTACTCGGTGGCTTTCTTAATTTTAAGTCGATGTTTTTGGATTTTGGATTGTGTTCTTTGGATTCCAATTTGAATTAGTACTACGTTTTTGACTTAGATTTCAATTTTAAATAGGAATTGGCCACTGACTAGGATTTCTGCTTGGCTAGGATATTGGATTTGGTTAGGACTTCGGTTTTATTTTTGGACCTCGGCTCTGACTATTTCGAATTTTACTAGGATTTCGATTTTAGCTGGGATATTGGATTTGGTTGGGACTTCGGTTTTACTTTGAATTTCGGCCTTGGCTATTTTGGATTTCACTAGGATTTCTGTTTTGGTTTTAATTTCACTAGATGAATATGTTGACATTCACAAATAAATGTAGATATTCTCCTTATTTACGGAGAAGCACAAAGAAACATTGCAGAACCGCAAAGGATATATCAACAAAAATATCCCAGCAGAAGAACTCCATATCGAAACAATTTTGAGACTGTGTGCAGAAGGTTGGCTGAGACAGGTTCCTTAAGTCGTCGAACTGTCAATAAAGGAGTAGACGGGCAAAGAATCGTGTTTTGGGTCTTGTTGAAGATAACCCCAGGTTAAGCACCCATAAAATCGCCTTAAGAACTAAAATATCTCAGCCAACTTTCAAAGAATTCTGTGATTCGATGGGATGCATCATTATCATTTTCATCCTGTTCAGACAGTATTTGAATCTGATAAGGAGAGAAGGCTGAGATTTTGTGAATAGTTGGTTCTCGAAAAGGAGAATGATGCTGGATTCTTCTCAAAGATTCTTTGAAAATGCGTTGGATGGGGAATTGCCGCTCTCCCTTTGATGTAATATATAAGTTTATGTAGGACGGCGCTCCCCCTCATTTCCCTGTTGAGGTCTATTGAGGTATTATTTAAATCATATTTACGCCTTCCACTGGGGTTACCCTGCAGGGCCAATTTCGTGCCCACCCAGATCTCCTGACCTCAATGCCATGGACTTTAATTTCCAGGGTCAGCTGAAGGATTTAGTCTACTCCCGACAAGTTGATTCCAGGGACCAGTTGTTAGAAAGAATAACTTCAGCTTGTGAGAGAGCAAGGAGCAGTTTTTGTGTCAAAAGTCTTGGATCTTACCCTGTATAATAAATGGAGGACTTTCTGGGGACAGACGATATGAATCTGCGACCGAATTTCTACAGAAAGTGGTAGAGTTTTCTCGATCCATGGTTCCCAATTTCATGACCGGTCTATTGGAAGCTTCTGTACTACATGGTTTAGGAGGAAAACAGACTCATTTAATTCTTATCATGAGTTTGCTAAATGTTTTGTGGATGAATTTGAACCATTGCGTCAATCAAGCTCTTAGAGACATAAAAAATTCGAAACAATAACCATTTGGTCTATATTGAGGACCTTTTCACACATCTATCTCAAATCCCTTCTGAACAAGAATAAGATACGACGAAACCTTTCAAGTATATTACATCAGCATAATAGTACATATTACTACCTTTATTTTCTACTACTTTTTCACAGAGATAAGATATTGCTAATACAGAAATCTAGTCACTCTTTCGGTTTGAAATTTTTGAGATTTGTTTTTAAGATACTCTCCCCGGAATTTTAGCTTCTAGTCCCTCAGTAATGAGACATTGCTAGCACTCAATTGAGGATTGGGGGTTTGTTTGAGGAAGATTAGAAATCTTTCACCTTTCTATGTCAGATCACTGGCATTAGTTCACAAAGTTGCTAATAAATAATTCTATAGAATTACATTAATAGGTCTCATTTCTACAAACCCTTAAATTAAACTTCTTCCAAATATTTCTGGATGTTTGTTTTTTATTTCGATGAAACTTTAGTTTCATGTTAGCTTTTTTAGATGTATAAACAACTTTTTCAAGGTATGTTTCATTTGCGTCATTTTTTCAGTTTTAATTGCAACAAAAAACCGAACGCTGTGTAACGCGTTTTAAGAAATGTTATCGTATCGTAACGAACTTTTGGGGAAAAACCCTTCATGTTGAACTCGTTGTTTTTGTGGTATCAAAAATTTCACAAGTTGACGTTGGTTTAAGTTCAGCAGCATATGCCGCAATTATTTCTGCAGAATTACTAAACCAGTTTTAAGTAATTAGCATATACGCGCATCGTTAATAAATCAATCTCATTGTTGTCATCTCTAAGCAAGGTAAGTCAGTTACTTGTCACATTTCGTAAGAGACTTTTTCATAGTTACAGTGCTATTAGTCAAGTGGCAAAAGAAACGTAATTTGACCTTAATAGCGCATGAAATATTATTTAGAATTGCTTATCTAAGTAACAAGAAAATACCCTCGAAAGATTATTAGATCAAGTATATTACATCAGCATAATAGTACATATTACTGCCTTTATTTTCTGCTACTTTTTCACAGAGATAAGATATTGTTAATACAGAAATCTAGTCGCTCGTTCGGTTTGAAATTTTTGAGATTTGTTTTTAAGATACTCTCCCCGGAATTTTAGCTTCTAGTCCCACAGTAATGAGACATTGAGTGCTAGTGTTTGAGGGTTGGGGGTTTGTTTGAGGAAGATTAGACAACTTTAGGCTCTGGATGCTCCAAACTCGACGCGGTTCGCTCTGCATCAGAAGAGAATTATTGGAATGTCTTTATTAAACCACAAAATTGTGCGTATTCTATTATTACTGTGGCATTACCGTTGTTGTGTAGAGAACTGTGCATTGGATTGAGGACCAAAGACAAGAGGCCATTAATGGTAAGCAAAAAAATAGAAAGGGACAGCTCAGAACCTTCCGGTACACCGAGATAGATGTTATAAGTATGATATATGAGCTTAAGCCGTTGTACAGATATAGTGGGAGGGAAAAAATTTAAATCCTGATGATAAAAGAAGTGTCAAAATTCAACGTCGAAAGTTATACTAAAAATTAGGGTACTAGATTCTGTAGAAAACCTTTGAAATGTCAAAGGTAACTATTTCCGACTCTGCAAAATTCAGGGAGTGATACTAGCGAGTAGTAAGGAACTCGTTAGGTCATTAGCTAAGCGTTCCAATATCCTTAACAGAAAAGAGGTCTGAGTTGTTGGTCTAAATGATTTGCCTACTTTTCCTGGTGTGAAGACTTTGAACTATTGTGGTTCGTGGTATATTTCAAAAGAATACACGCTCGGAACAGATGTGTTAGTCTATGGACATAAAAGAGAGTGACGTTCAGCTATGAAATTCCGTCAATCCCAACAACCTGCAGTGGTTGAAAACCGTAATGGTCTTGTCGGTTGTGATAATATTAACGAGATCTTCACTCCGAGATAAGAGAATTTAGCTGACATAGTGGTTTCGTTGATAGTATGATTAAAGTAGTCGGGGAAGTGTCCTTCCATTAGAATCACTAGGGATTGTCCTAGCTGGAAGATCTTTTTGTGAGGTTGGTTGTCACCCAAAGATGACTGTTGACCCTCCCCTGAAAGTTGCTAGGTTGAATGGCCCCTGCTCGTCTGAATCTTCCAGTACCCAACTTGAAGTAGATCTTCCCGTTTCTAGCGCTGAGCTCAGTGAAGGTGCCGAATTCGGTCCCCAGCGGTAGTAAGACAATACTGTCCTGCTCTCTGCGGTGGTAGACCTTCCACAACTTAGTTTCGAATTCGTTTTTTTTAAGCAGACGAGCACATATTTATTCGAGCACTCCCCTTGAGAGTGACGTTCAGCTATGGAAGTTTGTCAATCCCAACAACCTGCAGGTGGGTGCCCTCCTATAGCGCCCCAAGCTCCCGTACCCTATTCTTCAAGAAGTTTGCGCCATATCGGTGTACTTATAGACTGCTTGTGGGGTTCCCAACTGTTGGTAGCCGTGCCCTTGTCAGCAGCTTGGGACGAATTCCATTATAGCCCGCTCGTCATGAGGACAATATCTTTGGACCTTTATAGAGGCACCAGAAAGAATCGTCTCCTTTTCTTTCAGGAAGTTGGGAGTGCTCGCTTTGTATTATCTGGTTGTAAATATCCCGCTTGTCCTCGGTTGCACTGGGCAGAGAACCGCACAGAACTGAAGTGACTTTCTATCTTGTAGGCCATATCTTCTTGGAAGTTGCGTTATCCATAACCTTACAAGGGGTGCATCAAACAAATTAGTAACTTCAGGGGTGAAATAGGGTTAAAACTTAATCGCTGTCATTCTTTGAGTAGTTTACGCTCATGATCGCCACACATCCAGTATCTTTTCCTCTATGGGACTCTTCTTTTTTCCTAGCAGACTTCAAGAGAACCGCCGCACCGTATTTGTCATCTCGTTGAAAGATGTACGTTTTGCTGCTGACGACCTCTTGTCCGTTCTTACGGAGGCCAGGTCGTAACTGGTAGACGCAGCTTCCATCGACACTTGAGTAGGTATTCCTGCCTGACTTTTCTCCCTATTATCTATCATATATAATGAATTTTGTGGACTAGTTTAGTTTTCTCTTCGTCACAGATCCTTCCAGCATGGTTGAACCTGCAAGGATACGCCGTATAATTTTGGTAATCACCGCAACCCACTCCACCCCACGACACCACGACAAGGTTTAACCCACCCAGTGTAATCATTCATTAATACGAAATGGGAATAATCAAAGACTACAATAGTTAGGTCCCAAACCTCCCTCCTAGTAGAATTTACAAAGAGGCGCTCGGATTCTATGTTGCAAATATTTAAATTATTAGATGATTTAGTTTTTAAAAGTTTCTTGAAGTTGTTTGTATCGACGCTTTTACACGGATCCGGGTTACCATGATCACATTTCTGGGCATTGCCAGCTTCGCTAATGGCTTCGTTGGCGACCACACTATTTCTCCATGATGAAATCATTTTCTCGAAGGGGTTCAGTTTTGTTTCATATGCGATATTCGGGAGGGAGTTTTTTGGCTGTAAAAGTTTATTTTGCCTTCTATTACATATGATCTGTAGAACCAGCCTTTAGTTTCCAGACGGTGCAGGGTATTCCAAATTTTAAGTTGACTATGTACAATATTTTCTTTTGTCTTTGTACAACCGAGAGTTCTATGAGTCGGAAAAGCAGGCATTATAAACTGTGCAGCTCGGATCCCATAGGGAACTTATACATGGATCATGAGCCGGCGGGCGTTTAAAAAAAATAACAGTAACGACGTAAGATAAAAACTAAAAAACAGATCCAGTGTGGGTAGTGATTTGTTTTGAAATGGATGGGTAGGGTGCGTGAGATAGAATTCATCTGTGAGGCAGTTTCTTCATCATTAATTCACTGTCCACCATTCTAATGGTCCAATATCGTATTGAAGCATATGAATAAAAGTAAAGTCTGCATACCCTTGCTCCAGAATTCAGATACTAATGATCAATGGAAAAGACATTTTTCAGGGCAAAAAACCTTTTTAAAGACCAAACTTCTAGTGGTAAATTTGAACAGCAGCAATCTAAATAACTTTCTTCTTCTTTCGCATAAGCATTTCGTAAAGGTAGTTATCTCTAAAGTTCAGATTTCCGCGATGGAAAAGAATTCAAATCATGTGATTTTTGCGTTATTGTTCCATAATTCCTGTGATAACATAATCACATTAAATATTGTTCTAGGCACTCCTAACTATCTCCATCTAACCAGTATAAAGAACCCATTCATTATGCTATTTCCCTTGGTAACCAAAATCAACGACTATTAAAGCTATTACTTCGGTTTTTAGAGTAGAAAAAATGTCACATCTAGCGCAGAGATATTAACAAGGCTACACTCTGTACCGAAGCTATAATTACATACTACGTAATCGCAAATATGTGTAATTATAGACGACCTTAGCCCTTAACCGCAAAATAACATTATAATTAAAAGTTCACAGATGATTGAATAAAATTTCGCTTCAGTGATTTTGCTGACTTCCAAATATTCCTTTGATGGGTTCGATGTGTACACAAGGGAGAACGCCCTGATAATTCTTGTCGAAACAGTTTTATTTTCGAATGAAGGAATGATGTGAAAGTGGTCCCTGCAAGGAACTTTTCTTCCTTCACATTGAGTTTAATATAAAATAGTATAAAAACATTTAAAGTGGATTTTAAAGTAATGTCTCCTATTCCATTAAATGGCTCAGTGATGTTGTTAAAAACCCCAGGTTTAAGGGTAGTTGAACTTTTCCATTTCTAGAATTAAATGCTAAAATTTATGCTGCCGTTTGTTTAATTCTTTTCGGTTACTTTAAGGTAATGTCAACTTAATTGATAGGATTCTAATCTTACGCATTGCTGTAAGTACCTGCCAGTATACCATCAAAACCAGCACTTTGCAAGCTAATTTATTATAGATTAAGAAACTGTCAGCAGTCGGGAATAAGGTGGCACTATAAGCACGGCATAAATGACATTTATTTGCTGTAGATAAGACTACTAATGAGATATAATTTTACAAGGCTTAGCTAGGATTGCGGTTTGGTTTTATCGTTAGGTGCGGTTAAATGAGAGACTGTTCGGCACGTTATATCGTGGCTGGCATAATCCTTTTTTTATGTTGCGCATTTCTAGTCTGCTAATATAGAATTTGCTTAGAAAGCTGAATTTTTATCTCTAGGATAGATGATGAGGGAATAAATTATGTACGTAGCCACCCATAATATATTTTGTTGGAAAGGCATTTGGTAATTACTTTTCTATAGAAAGCCTGAGATTTGCTCATATGGGCTGGAGGTACGCCCAACTACTTCACGTGCATTGTTGCCTTACAGTGAAATAGTAAACGTTCAGAAAAGAGGAAAGGAGTGTTCTAGACGAAGGACATAGAAATTGTGCTTAAACAGCCCTTCTCTGCGAAATATTTCTTGCCTCTTACGCAGCAAGAAAATGTGCCAACTATTTGACCCTAAAATTTTAAATAAAATAGCAAGTTTGCATTCTTCTGTGAAATGTTGGAACAAAGTGAATTTAGGTAAAGTTTACCCCATTATGTTTAACCTACGCAATCAGTGGGCTTCTAATTACTATGTAATGACATCATCCCTAATTTTGTAAAAAAGAAATATGAAGAGATGCTTCCTACGAAACGGCATGAACAAATTGTTTTTGTTGTCAAATTTTCGTCCAATTTACCCATATTATCCACACATCCCTGCCATTAATACCAAACGACATGGCAAAGTTTTGAACTGTAACATAATTTGCCCAAAAGGAGCATATACAAAGTTTTGAAATAAAGGTCAGAAAGGGTTCCAGTTCCAGGTCATAGTCCACATGGTTAGAATTTTCTTGGTCATGCATAACAAAAGCCATTAGAATGCAAGGTCTCCATTGTAAAATTTTCTGGTGTGAGCCTTGGAATTTTTATAACTAACAATATTACTTTATGTGGTAAATAGTTTCTTCGTTAGTCAGTTTTTGTTAAATACATCCAATGTATGGAGAAATTAGGGAGCTTGTTTAAAGCGGGGTACACAAAAGAATTTCATCCCCAATTAAAAGATTGATTTGTATCCAGTCCGGGGCTTCAGTGCTTAACGACATATAAAGAAATTCCCATTGCCAACAAATTTGTTAACTTAGGGAAATTCCTTGGCTTAAATTCCAATTTTTTGGTCATTATTTTCGAACAATTCCACAATTTGGCACATTCCAAGAGGAGTGGTGTTAAAAATTAGGCACTTTGTTGAAGAGTTGTCTTCCATTTAGAGGGTCTATAAAAAGAAACGGTTATTTAGACATAAAATGCCACTGCATCCATGAAAGCCATAATTCAAATACTTTTTTTTTCGTCGAAAAATAAAAAAATATTAACAGAGGGCCAACAGGATAGATAGGAAATTTTACATGAAGGGTGTTCTCTTGTAAATGGGCTATTAAATCGTAAAACATTTTTATGTAGGCATTTTACGATCATGCGAAATACAACCCTTAGGGAAAAAGTCGAATTAAAAAGGGTGGTTTATATTAAAAGCCCTGGAGATAATAGGCATTGTTATGATTTTGAAATGTCTAAAAATTTGGACTGACGGTGATTGCGGTGTCCAACCAATGAATGAAAGGTATGGGAATTTTACACGGAGTGTGATGTTGAAACAAGTCAATAAAACATTTTTAAACCTGGTCCAGGTAAAAATTTGAGGTAAAAGCTTTTATAAGCAACCGTTGTTGGTGGAAATTTTACTTCTGAAGCGATGGTAAAGAGTTATTATTTTGTTTTATGTACGTGTAAAATTTAAGAGCAAAAGAATTTGGTTTTGTTTCGGTTATTCAAAAGTAAATAAAAGAACTGACTTACTTCAATACACGTTTTTATTCGACGATGTCCTACATCGATGGCTGCTTAATCTAAGAAGGGTTATAGAGGAAGAGTAAAAAGGAAGTAGGTTGGGGAGAAACAAAAATATCGACATAATGTACCTAGTATAAATTTCTGACTTGTTGATCAACGGGCGCAACTTTCTGACTCCCCTTATCAATATGTTCCAGGAATGCTTTTCATCGTTTTAATCCAAGTAATTCAACGCAGGTATCGTGGGTTTTATTCGAATCAGGATATGTTGTGATTGCCTTTAAATCTCCTCATGCCATGTGTAATGTTCGACCAACCCTTGTTAGAATCTATTCTTGCTAAATGATTAAATGTATAAAATAGGCTATTTCATGATGCGTGATATTCATTTCGCAAATAGATTCTAAACTGAAATTTAATAAAATAGTTCGAATATTCGTACACTCGAAATTGCATTGGGTTAAAGCCACAGCCGTTTCAACATAGAGCCAATCACTCCTATAAAGTTTCCAGGCGGCAACTTAACCTTATCGGACAACAAAATTACAGACCAATTGCAATTTTTACCATTCTTATTAAAGTATTTAAATTATTATCCGTTAATTAGTAAATAAATAACTTAGTTATCAGTAATAACCAGTCTAGTTTTTCTGTCGCTGAACATGCTTTTCGGAACCACTGCCACTGTTTCCATAATTCAGAAGTCAGAAGTTATTGCATTAGTAATAGAATTTTTCATTTTGCTCTTTCTACCAAGCTCGTAGTATTTCGGCTAAATATATGTACATGTCCTTAAACAGGTCTCAAGTTTACAGTTTTTTCACTGTATGTTATATTAGGCGGTATCTCTGATCCTCGTAAGATTAGTCGCGAGGTGTTCCAAGGCTCTGTTCTCTCACCTGTGTTTCTATAATATCCATATGCCTCCGACGAATTGTGTGTCGACAGGAGAATCGACACGAGAGGTGACAGCATCTGTGATGGGGTTTAAGGGTCTAGACTAGACTATAGTACCGAGAGGGGGGTTGTTCGCATAGAAGGTGGCTGTGGAAGGGCATCTGAACAACCACCCAAAGTTGTCAGTCAGAAGCAACCACTGGTTGGTACCTAGGCTGAGCGGAAAAAGCCTTTGGAGAGGAGGCGTAATCGGATTCCAGGTAGGAAGGTGGCTGCGAAGGCTAAGACGGGAGGTTGTAGCGCTGATGTTGGGCGCTGCTGCATGCCCTGGACCTTTTTCCGAATGATGCCCGTGATACTGGGATTATAAATGTTGACTTGCAGGACAGAATGATCGTGCTTAGGTTTGTGAATCAAGAATCCAAAGAGTGGCTGCATGAAACTTTGTTGAAATTAACCAAATTATAAGAAGAAATGAGCCTTAAGGTGAATCGCTTAATATCCTTAGAAGCATGGATGATGGTTGTCCGAATCTCTGGTCCGCTAGTAGATAAGAACAAATTTCTTGTCAGGATCTGTAAAAAATGCCTGCATGAAGGAGGTAAGCAGTTGGAAGGTCATCAGCGCAGTCAGATATGAAAGCTGGTTTGATGATGGAACAATACTTACCGTGAGGTGCCCGAGGGAGGAGACGGAACCGCTCAATATCGTAGGAGGATACCCAACTGTGGATTGAACTTTGTGCACGCCAAATTCTCGAGGGAATATGTAAGTGAGGGAAAGGGGGTGGACCCGAACGCGGTTTTGTGGAGAAAAAGTTAGATATAGTCCTGTGGCAGGAATCCTGGTGACACAAAGGTGTAATCAGGACATTACCAGAAAGCGTGAGGATGTTTTAAAAAGCACCTCCCTTTTTTGTTCAGGCAATTTTCGTTTCGATTAGTTCATAGAAACAGATACAGAACAGCGTCGGCTTCGAGACGGATTATCTCAAGATAGATAGATGGATACATGCTTCATATAAAGTAAAGGAAAACTTATGAGGATTCTTAGAAAAAAAGTAAAAAGTTGTTAAAATTTTGACTTTGAAAACTCGTAGCTTCTGAAAAAAGAGGAACAGGAGAGTAAGTAAGCATTCAATTAGAAGCCACTAATCTTACCTAAAACTTGGCTTTAGACTCGTACACAAACCATATTTAGTATAACCTATGTGGCCTTCATCCTAAAAGATGACCAAAAAAATTCAAGTGGTGTTATAAGCCGTTAGGATTGCCTCGTCTTCCATATAATTTTAGATTTATTTCGTTGAAACCTATTACTAAACGCCGACTTGGCCATTTTAACTACGACACCCTGTATAGAGTGATGGTTAGATCTGATCTGGTGGTCTAAAGCATGCCAAGTTACAATCAGACGACAATTGAATGGGGCAAAAAGGATTGCGTGAAGGCGGCACTCAGGATGTGGCGGGATGGAACATGGTACTCGTCAGGGACTGAGTATGGGAATAGGGTAAACCTGGATTTCCTAAAAGAGATGGACGAGCTAACGATGCCCAAGGATAAGATCAAGAGCGCCAGAATAACCGAGAGATTTCACAAAACTGTTATTAATGACGGATCAGGCGCAAAGAAGGTACTGAAGGATATTCTTTATATGTGGGCACATCTATGATTGACGGCAGGACAGGTGAAGAAATCTTCTCTGTAGACCTAAATCTGTTTTGTTTTGTTTGCTTGATGAGGTGCACTTTAGTTTACCATGCAGAAATGGTGGCTTTATTTCGTGTGTTGGACTACTTAAAGGAGAAATTAACACCCCAAATGGCTCAGTGAAAACTTGCTCTACACTTTATTTGGTAAATATATAAATAAATAATTAAATAGTAAATACAAGTAAGTTTGTTACCTGTAATATTCTGGGCTCCAAATATAATTGCTTTCGTAAAATTATATGGGTTTAATTGGTATGGTTATGGGTTCAGAATAAATAGGAAGAATTTCGATGGAACCCACAAATGTAAAAAATCACATATGCGATGGGCTGTTTACAGGAAAGGCGACTTTCATGTGTTAACTGGCGAGAACCAGATAAAAATCGTAAAATCTGAAAAAGGGCGGTTGAGATCTTTCGCGAGTCCTTATATCTAGTGATGATAATTGAGAAGGCTAGAATGATTGCATTAGATCTGGGGTGATATAGAAAACTCTGGTTACTTTATTGGGAAGAGCCAGTACAAACAAGCTTAAATTTATCTTGACATTTGGAATCTAAGAAAGGCCACGTGTGTGTCTCTATTAGAGAATTGTACTTGCGAAGCCACCGGGGTATTGTGCAGTACAAATTTCACGCCATGTGGCTTACTTGCAACATTTGTTAAAATTCTGTCTAAACTGCGGTTTTTGCATCATAGGAGTGTCCTCTGAGCATAGGGTTAACTTAAAAAAATGAGACTTCTAGCTGGCCTTAAGAAAGAAGAAGGCCTGAGCTATTGCATGTTGTAAAGTAAAATTGCTCTAAAGATGACTTCAAATAAAGATCCTTTTCACCAGGACTATCATAGTGTCAGTAATTTGAGACCATTAATCGAAAACATATTTTGGACTTTTGAAGGGAAAGAATTCTGTGAAAGCGATTTTAGTTTTCCAAAAACACTGGCATCTATCTTTAAATGGACTCTGCCTTTTCCTCTATTGTTCAGCACTTTCTCT
>QYTT01091679.1:0-17047 GCA_006980735.1 Dasypogon diadema | reverse complement strand
TATTAATGACGGATCAGGCGCAAAGAAGGTACTGGAGGATATTCTTTATATGTGGGCACATCTATGATTGACGGCAGGACAGGTGAAGAAATCTTCTCTGTAGACCTAAATCTGTTTTGTTTTGTTTGCTTGATGAGGTGCACTTTAGTTTACCATGCAGAAATGGTGGCTTTATTTGGTGTGTTGTACTACTTAAAGGAGAAATTAACACCCCAAATGGCTCAGTGAAAACTTGCTCTACACTTTATTTGGTAAATATATAAATAAATAATTAAATGGTAAATACAAGTAAGTTAGTTACCTGAAATATTTGGGGCTCCAAATATAATTGCTTTCGTAAAATTATATGGGTTTAGTTATGGTTATGGGTTCAGAATAAACAGTTATAGGAAGAATTTCGATGGAACCCACAAATGTAAAAAATCACATATGCGATGGACTGTTTACAGGAAAGGTGACTTTCATGTGTTAACTGGCGAGAACCAGATAAAAATCGTAAAATCTGAAAAAGGGTGGTTGAGACCTTTCGCGGGTCCTCATACCTAGTGATGATAATCGAGAAGTGGAGAATGATTGCATTAGATCTGGGGTGATTTAGAAAATTCTGGTCACTTTATTGGGAAGAGCCAGTACAAACGAGTTTAAATTTATCTTGACATTTGGAGTCTAAGAAGGGCCATGTATCTTATAGCTGGTGTGTGTCGCTATTAGATTTATTTTACTTTTAACTATTTAAGACTCTTATGGAATGAGAATTTTTGTCTGCGGTGTTCTTTACAAATCTGAAGGTTTTCTGTGGTCCAATGTTTTTTTGAAACTATAGAGAATAAAAGGGTATAATCCGTATCAAAGAATACTTCTGAATATCAGGTACTCAATGTGGCAGTTTATCAACTTAAGTTAAAAGTTCTCGAAATTACCACGTTGCGTTGGTAGCCGAGTGGACTGAGGAAGAAGTGTGCAAGGAAGCGGTGATTTACCAACAGAATTGTACTTGCGAAGCCACCGGGGTATTGTACAGTACAAATTTGACGCCATGTGGCTTACTTGCAACATTTGTAAGGTTAAAATTCTGTCTAAACTGCGGTTTTTGCATCGTAGGAGTATCCTCTAAGCATAGGGTTAACTTGAAAAAATGTGACTTCTAGCTGGCCTAAAAAAAGGAGAAGGCCTGAGCTACTGCGTGTTATAAAGCAAAATTGCTCTAAGGATGACTTCAAATGAAGGTCCTTTTCACCAGGACTAGCATAGTGTCAGTAATTTGAGACCATTAATCGAAAACATATTTTGGACTTTTGGAGAGAAAGAATTCTGTGAAAACGATTTTAGTTTTCCAAAAACACTGGCATCTATCTTTAAATGGACTCTGCCTTTTCCTCTATTGTTCAGCACTTTCTCTAGGAAGAAATATTAATGCAGGATATGTAGGATGAGAAGCAGGATGTCCTTAAAATTTATAATACGATTCAATATACGTATTTACACTATATTTACAATATTAAATTAAATCTGAGTTAGAAATAAAGTATAGAATAAATTAAACTAGAAAAAGTCTTAAAAATTATTGTTAATGTTGCAGTTTTGTAGCATTCGGAGAAAAACATTCGTGGCGGTGAGGATACAACTGTGGATTGTGATTTCAGCCACACAACGGTTTTAGTACACATATTAGTCCATTTTTAACCTAATCCGAAAATACCTAATATAAAAGAAAATTTAATTTCGTTCCTTTTCTTTAGCTACGGCATGGGTGGCTTGAAGCTTTCCGGAAAAATAGCTTCGCCCTGCTTGTTGCAGATTACCTGCGATGCTCTGCACTAAATTATTTACAGCTTGCAGTGTTGCAATTGGAATCTGAAAATATAAAAGTCATTATAAAGTCAAGTTAAAAGAACAATATTTCTCTTACATTGAATATATTGTCCAATAATTCATTTCTGTTGCCTGTGGGAAAGAACATTTTCTGTGATTTTTCTGTTGAAATGTCCGGAAATTCTTTGATGATTTCTACTTCTTTTTCTGGTATGGCTGAGTTTTCTTTTATATTTGGTTCTTCTGCAAATACTGTCAGCCTGCCAATATCAAGGAGAAGACTTGACATTACCAGAAACAGAATACACCACACTAGACGATCCATGTAATATATAAAAACCTGTAATGTGAAAAAAATCTTTTCAGCAAAGTGTCTTCAAAATTTGTTTTCGAAGTTTGAGTTCGGTCCCTAAGGACTAAAACTCTGATAATTTTGAATTTAATTTCGTAAAGATTTTGTTCTTAATATATTTAATACAATATTAAAAAGAACACATCCCAGTGTGCAGTATAACGCTACAAAACGTTTTGAGAAACTTTTCTTCCCTTATGTGTTTGTAAAAAATTCACCCTCCTTGACTAGTCTCTTTCGGAAAAATTTCCAAGGCAGGACATTTAATGTGGAGGCTCATAATGATGCAGCACCAGAACGCTTTGGTGCGTGCTCTTTAAAGTCATCAAAACGCAATTTTATATTAATTCATTCTTTGAACGCCTTTTGTACTTTAATACTTTCTGAAGGAGTTTTTAATTTTCTTCCTTCTGAGCTTCCTCTAACAAACTTTTAAAAGTTTTCAGAAAGTTGTAAACATCGGGAAGGAAGAAAACAGTTTTGCTCCGTCGAAATTAAACTTGGAGCGGGATTTGTACGTGTTTATCGTTAATGTATTCAGAACTATCTTTGCTTTTGTTCACTGTGTTATATTTAAAATGCAGAAAGAAGTTTATTGAGTGGAAGGGATAACTTTTAAAAGTTGAAACTGGATGTTAAAAGGAATGATTTGATATCAGCTTTATTAAGCTTTCAAAATGCTTAGAGTAGATTACTCATTAATATGAAATATGAATAATTAGGGTATAATTCGGGATGAAATATTTAAATTGTTTTTTTAAATTTTTACTAACAATAGGAAAACATTCATTGGCAGGTAAATATCTACGGGCAAAGTAAAAATCTCTATATAAAATTCATCTTGAACGTCTGTTTTACCTCCATACGGATTGTAAACATTCAAATTCGCTTTCCAACCTTTTAGTTACCTACAGCCTTTTTCACTTTAGCACGGAAGTGTGTGAGGGTAGGTGATATAAAATTGGTGGTTTTTAATCAAATGTTTGTGCCTAGCTTTTCCAATTTCTTACATATTTAATATTCTCTATCCTCCTGATGTCCAAAGGTTATTTTGTATGGTGATTGACAATTTTTTTAACATAATGCGATTAAATGTCTCTATAGGATCAGTTTGTCCCATCCAGAGTGTACCGTGTCGTATCTTAAGCCCTAATTGTCTGTACTTTAAGATTAAAATCCGGAAACTTATTGAAAGTCCTATTTCGATTGTAATTTGTCAGGTAAAAATCTAAAGCGTAAAAATTTTTCAATTTTGATTTTCGAAACTTGAGTTCCATCAAGTGTTCTTTTCCACTTTTTTAGCTTATGAAAATTTAAGAATATTTTTCCATATGGGTTTTTGCAAATTCAGTTTTGCTCCCATATAAAATTCATGCTTTTAATTAAAATTAGGCTGATAAAGGGAGAAATTTTGAAAGCTTTGTTGTGTGTCCATCAGCCATGCTGCTGAGATTTCCTCACCGTCGAAATCGAATTTTGAAATGCTGATGTTTCGCTAGCAATTCCCACCTCCTGCTGCTTTTCATGGAACTTAAACATGTGAAATGTTTTTCAAATTTTGATTTTTTGAAACTTGAGTTCTATCGAGTGCTCTTTTCCACTTTTCCAACTATATAGCGCAACTCTAAAATCAGCAGTTGTTTATTCCTCTATAGAAGCCATAATTATGATAACTTTGAAATCGAACGTTTACCTCTCTAAACAGTAATTCCTTTGTAATAAAAAATTATATCTGTAAAACTGACGGGATTAATTTTTCCGATTTTCCGTTTTCCGCAGTAAATTGTGTATACCATCCGATTTAGAGGGTTAAGTGTGATGCATGTGGTCTAAATAATTCAAATCCTAAATTCGCCAAGATATTTTTACCCGTAATACTTTTCTGTCTAACCTAACTCTTTAGTGATATCCTAACTACATCACCTTTTCCTTCCGTTTCGAAACTCTCCAAAATTAAATAAAAGATCTTCTAACCTTGCCAATGGAAATAAGGCGGTAATTTCCATTTTATTCTAATTCTAAATTGTAAGATGACTAAGCACATAAATGAAAATAATCTGTTGTCTTTATACATTGTTATCGTTCTAAACACAGCTCTACTTTGGTTTTGTTTAAGGTTCCTGTCATCAGGAACGACTATGTTACTCGCTCTGTTGGAGGATTTCTTGAAAGTGTTTGACAAAGTAAATCATAGGCTTCTTGTAAGTGAAATGTACAGTAACTACGTAAATAAGAAATTCAATAAAAATAAAAAAGAAATATGTTATTAACGTAAATTTTTGAAAAAATTAAAATAAAAATTAGGAAAATCCGGCATTTTGTTAAGATTAAAAACGAGATTTTAAATTTTGTGCACGACTGTATCTCCAGCGATAGCAGATAGATAAATTTTCTCTTTTGTTTTGGATTGGGTAGTTTGCTAGTAATATTGTGGGGTTAGACTGACGTCCCTGCGATAATTAGGAAAAAATATATGAAGAAAATATCAAAATAACAACCACCAAAAATGAGAATTTAATAATCACCCTGTAACTCGAAAACGGTTGACACCGACCTCCCGCTGCTCCCCTTTCTTTTGGACCACCACAAAGGAAACAACCAGTATATTTGAAAATGGTTACAGTAAAACCTTCAAAGAATTGCTTCAAGTTCAACCACATAATGAATAAACTGAACTTTGGCTGATTTTCGTGATGAACCGTCATTTTCAAAAGCAGTGAAAAATGATTTGTTGCAACGTTGTTTCAGTGGTCACTCACAAAACAACAATGAGACTTTTAACTCTGTATCAAAGCACGATATCCCAAAAATAGACAGCTAATTCTTTTAGAGAATATATAAGAGATATGTCACTATGAAGTAAACCAAAAAAAAGTCAATCGCTCTGTTTTGAATTTTCTTAGATGCAGAAATTTTCAGATGAAAAATGCAAATTTGCCGTAAGTGTTCGCTGCTTTTAGAATTTTTAGTTCTAATTCACATCTCAACAAAAACCCTTAGCTACAAGGCATATAATTAAATGCGTATATATATATATACATCATCTGACTGTTTCTCCCTCCATATTTAAAAGTTTTCTTCTGGTCGAACTGCTCGACAGCCTAATTTTTTTAGTTTGTCGATAGGTTGTTATATTTTTCCTGTCGAATTTAGTTTTCTTTTATGATCCATTTCTTGAGTAGGCCCTAACTCCGGAATTTGGTTCTTGGAATTCCAAACCATAACCACCCACTATTTTGCTAAAGTGCTGGCTTTTTCGTATTCCATTCCTATGTGTCCTCTAAACCAATAAAGTATTACCTCATTTTCCGAGGCTTAATCCCTTTTCCTGGACTTGGTAGCAGGTCATATTCGTTTCTCCTCTCTGTATGGATGTGTGCCCTGTTCTAAGACAAGTGATAAATATCCCCTAAAGCCATAGTGCAATGTCCTCTGTGCTCCACTCTAGTAAAGCAGGAAATCTCCCATCCGGTATAGTGAATTTGATGGACATGAAGTAGAATATGGCCTAAGCTATTGCAAGTAAAAACAGGCTTTGGCATGGAATAATTACTGTGCACCATTCCGGTAGCTTCGCAAGTAGAATTCTTGTTAATGGAATTGCCTCAACCATTGATACCCAGATAAATCGCTGTGTTCTGTGCAGGATTGCAACCCACGCCCACAGGTTAGAAAATTTGTAGACGTGCACCTCAGCCCGGTCAGTCCAAGATCCCTTCAAGAAATAACTTCCAGGAAAGTATACATCCATTCGAATTCTGTTCACTTCCTCCAATGTTTCCATAATTTTCAGAGTCCTATCTTGAACGAGACGAACTTTGAGCTTTAAGTGATTATCTTCTTCATATATTCTCTTCTGAGATAGCCTCCAAGATTTCCCACTCCTCTTTTCCAGGCTTCCTAGATCCCCATTCTACCAAAGGGTGCAATCTTGATCGTCTGCTGATGTAAGGCAGAGTGCTTCCCGAAATGCATACCTGATGATTTTACCTTCAGCTACGATTCCGCAGTATATGTTTCTTCCTCACCTTTTCCTTCAGATTCTCTTTCACCATTTCGGTGTAGCGCCACATTCGTCAAGCGATCCTTACAAATTTTCTCTCCAGTCTTCTTCCGGATTCATATTTCACAACAAATTGTATAGCTCTGTGGTCAGAAAACGTTATTCGATTGTCCTCCAATCTATGAATTTCTTCACCATTTCACTTTTGTGGTTCCAAGGGTCTAACATTTATTCCACAAAGCAACGAAGAATCATAGCCAATACTTATATGCAGTGATGATAGTTGAGTTCACAAACTTCAAAATTATCTACTTTACCATTTTTGTCCGTTGATGGCAACAATAAATGATCCCTCTATACTCCATGGAGTCGGACCCCAGTCTCCATGCGGGCATCTTTTCCAAAATTCCACTGTTTCCCCGCCAAAATTCTTCAGCAGTATGCACTTTGTATTCAAGATCTGAATTTTCTCCAACTTCACTTTTCATTTGAAACCATTATTTCATACCTACGTCGGTAGCTGAACTGGCTGAAGCGTACAGAAGTATGCTGTAGAAACAGAGTTACACCTCTGTGGGTGCGCGCGTTCAATTCTTCCTAAGGATACGGTGATTTATTTATTTAAGGCAATTTTCCTGACGAGAATTGGACTTGCTAAGCCAGTGGGATGTTTCATAGTAAAATTTCATACAAAAACAATGGGGATTAACTTACAACATTTGTCAGGTTATAGAAATAATTCCCAATAGTTCCTTTTCGCCTAAGCTGTTCTATGTCTAACATAAGGTTGCCCCGAAAAATATGCGTTGACGAGACAACCGACATTGTTTAATATTGTTTTCGTAATTTTTTTCAACAAGTCAATCTTCTTGAAATAGAAAACACCTTTACGCATGTAAAAATTACGAAAAATAAATAAAAATATATCTTTGTATCTATTTATTTAAAATGCCCTCCTTCCATAAGAAGAAAGGACCATTTTCATAATTTCTGGTGGAAAGAGGTAGCGAAGTGGTTGAGGACCCTTTAAAATGAGCAAGGGATTCTCTGCAGAATGATGTTTGTACCAATCCCGAAGGGTATATAGTGAAAAACTTTTAGGGTGTTAAGTTAAAGAAGTATCCCAAAAACACAAATCCTCTGCATGAAAGTTTTCGGTAATCTTAACAAGACCTATCACGTGCTGGGTCGATTGGTAAAGGATACCCTGCACATATATTGTGTCCTACATGTTTTTATTCATAATTTTGTTCGTAGTTGTGAAATTGTTAGATATTTATTTCTCTTCAAGTAACAGATGCATAAAAATCATACACTTTAGTGACGATTTATTGTGTTTTTCTATCTTTATAACGAATAAATATGGGAAGAAGTTTACTGGAATGCGAAAAAGATACGGCTTAATAGATTCGTCTGTGGGAACTAAAGAACCTCACCTTTTGGGACTTGGGAAATGGGGTCAATTGATGAAGTGCTTTGCTTAGGAAGTGGGATTGTATCTGTATTTTAGCTGAAGTATATATACTGGGGATACTGTTTTTCTGTCTGAAAATTAGCCCATTGCAAGAGGTTTTAAAATCAACTTTAATAGATTTTTATGGATCTTAATAATAAGAATTGGTCATAGTGTGAATATATGTCAATATGTTCCAAATGAATGAAAAAGGACAATCACTAACTCTAATTTGCAGCGAATTCCATGATCAATTAGACCTATGAAACTATGTCTTTATTAGTTGTTGGCAGTATCGGACATAATTTAGTTGCTTGAGGATGTCTTAAAAGGAAGAACCCCATAGCGACTAGAACTTTTATATAAAATAAATTTTATAAAATTTAATGGTTTCTTCTCCATCTGATCTATACCTTGTTGTGGTGGGGGAGCTTGAAGATTTTAGTGAGATGACAAGCTATGTTGAAGGTATGGAGTCAATAACTTAAGTACAAATGAGCTGTCAGTAGATTCTTTCATGCCAAGCAGGTCCTTAAATCGACTAAGCTAAGAGATCCACCCTCTAAGGAGTTTGGCGCTATAAAGTATGGGGGAAAACGAGGTATCAACAAGGTGCAAGTCAGTAGTTCTGAAGATGTCGACGGAATGCAACTAACCAGTAGTGTAGATGCCAAAATAACGTAATATAGAAGACGTGTTTGATATTAGGGCGAAGTGGACAATACGGCACCGAAAGATGCTATGAAATCAGTCAAACCCATGAAGGTCGGGTCGTATCACCAAATGTAGAATCGGAAGACTGCCGAGGAGCGTAGGGACGCTTTAGTAGATCAGGGGATCAGAACCAGAAGATGTGTTTTAGCAAGGCAGATAGTTTTGCTGCTGCACGTGTTCATGCCGGACAGTAATGCCGGGAGGCACATTCGTGACTCCTTCGGTAAACGGGTTTTATGATACTCCAAAGCCAAACCCACAAGGGAGCTAGAGAATCTGGTACGCTATTGGGAAAGGGAAAATCCGGGACTAATAATTAGTTGCGATGCACAATCAGCACAATGCAGTGTGGGGTAGCACCGGTGATAACCGCAGAGGAGAGGCTCTATTTGAATTTGTAGCTGAAAGGAACCTGCATACAGCAAACAGGGGAACGGAGCTGTCATGCCAGATGACGTGATCCTATGCAATAGCAAAATGGTGGAAGATCGGCAGATTGGAGCGTGACAGGTAACATTGCCTGGCCACAGAGCCAAAAAATTTGTAGTGGAATATGGATTCAGAAAAAGACTTGAGAGAAAACTTGTAAGGATTCCCTGGCGCACGGATATGATGAAGTACACCAAAGTGCTGGAGAGCAATCTAAAGGACAGGATTAGGACGAGTACTAAAACATTAAGAGGTGCAGAGCAATAGTTGGAGGTAATAACACCAGTTGATGCATTTCGGTAGGCATACGCTCTTACTCTATTCCTGGTGGAATGCAGAACTGGAGAATCTAAACGAAACTAAGTAAGAAGAACCTTTAGCCACGCCATAATAATAATAAGAGGAATAATAAGCTTTAGGGGTGAGAGAAATATAAAGCGAATAAGAGAAACCTAAAAAGAAATTTTCAATGATGACATAGAGCGTCGTAGGGGGGCTTATGCTCGAATATGGAGACTATATCAAAATTCAGTAGACTACAAAAGATAGTCGTTAAAGACCCAGTCTCCAAAGTTGCAATTATTCTAAATAGGGCAAGAAAATGACGGAAATATTGTAGGAAATGAGCAGGAGTCTGATGGAAACTATGCCCCGGGAAGATCTTGGATCGTGCATAATCGCATGGCTACGAAATTAGGTCAGGACGGGACGAAAATAATGATGTCTTTGAAGGGATATTGAATATCTCCTACCTTATTACCGTGGAGTAAAGAGGCTTTTTCAATGGTTTCGAGGAATATTTTGTCACCCGCCTTGCGACAGAACACTCACCAGTAAAGTGGAGAGAAACAAAGGTGGTTTTTCTATTAAATCCAGGGTAAAGTGTGAGACCCCTCAGGTTGGTCAGTTTGCTATTCTTTGTAATGAAAATTGTACTTAGAGTGCACTGTGTTGAAGGATTCTGCCCTGAATATTAACCAGCAAGCATGACGAGCTGGGAAATCAACAAAATCTGCGCTTTGGCAGCTGGTAAAGGCATCTTATATAACATTCAGTATAGAAAACTGTAAAGTGCTTTGCAAAAACGTGAGGTTGGTTCGATAGTAGGGAAATTGGTGGACAAAATGTTAACAAATGGGCAGGGATGTTATCTAATTTTCTATTGAATATTGCAGTTGTCTCCTTACTCCCGAGACCTAGAGGGATGGACTTTCAAGTTATTGACTATACGAATGAAGTGGCTTTGATGTTGAGGGGCAAGTTCATGTCTAGATCTAGAAATTAAACTAGTTTGCTATTTGGATTTGAGGTATACCTTTGTAGGAGGCTAAATACCTAGGTATATATGAGGATTCGAAGCTGACTTGGAAGAAGATAAGATCCAGAAAGCGAAGAGTCTGTGGACTAAAGTGAGGTATCTCGTCGAGATAAGCACAGTGGATATATAGAATGGTGGCCCGAACTATCATGACATTCACTGCAGTAATCTGGTGTCATAAGGCATGCGAGGAAACTGGATAGAGTATAAAGGATAGAGTGTATAAGGATTATGGACGCTTTCCTTACCACACCCACAGTTGCACTAGAAACTCTCTTGGGGCCGTCACTGTTGGATCTGTTTTTGGAGAAAAATGACTACTTAATCATGGACATAGGAAAATCCTGGATCACGCAAAAGAGATTAGAATGCCCAAGAACTGTCCTGACCAAGAGGGTTAGGATAACCGAAAGATTTCAGAGTGGTAGATCAGTCCCACAGAAGAGACCAGAGGGTATTTTTATACTCGTGTCACGAATGGATGTAACATGACGGCAGCACAAATGTAGGAATCTTCTCTGATGTCATAAATTTATCCTGTTGCGTTATCCTGGAGAGATATATCTGGGTTTGTTAAACTGAAATGCTGGCTCTGGTTCGTAGACTAGACTACTTAAAGGAAGTTCAGATGCGAATAGATCAAATTCTTATTGCATTGAAGAATGAAGCAGTGATCGAACTGAAGTGAGTTCATCCCTTGCGAAGAAATGTGTAAAAAACTCAATCGGTTTGGGTCAAAAAATGAGATAAGACTTCTTTGGATTAGAGAACATATAGGGATCCAAGAGAATTAAAAAGACGAAATCCTAGCAAATCAGTGGCAGGTATGGAGTTCCAAGGTCCAGAATGATATTCCGCGACTGGGGGAGGCATGATGAAGGACCTCAAAATCGGTGGGAAAATGTGACAGCCTGCCAACAGATTAAGAAAAGAATTACGTTGTTGTGTGGAACAACCAGACGGAAAGTTCTAAGCGTGGAGAGAAGAAAACTCAGATGCTTGATTTCTCTGACTAACAGGCAACGTATTATACATAATACACATGATACACATTGTATGTTATACTCAATCTTGAAAAGCAAAACAATGGCTGTTATAGGCTTCCCTATTGCCAGTATGGGACAGATAACCTATAAACAAATACCAGAAATAAAAAGAGAGGTCGAGGCAGGGGAATTGTTTGGGATAACTTTGACACGGACCAGAAAAGCTGAATCTTGGCATAGGGATGAAAAAGGATCCGAAGATAGCAGTCTATTTCGATGTCCTTTAAATGATAATTAGATCACTATGCACTTTTTCCTAATTATAAATTTTATCTATTTCTTATACCAATTGGAAAAGAACTTGGAGAGAGTGCTATTAAGTATATTTTGCTAAGAAATTTTCGAAGTGTAAAAATTTAAAAGTCTTTACGATGGTGTAAATTAAATATGTATTCCAGACTTTATTTTTAAGAAGAGAAATCTTTCGCATACATGTGATTCTTACGAATCCTTTCCATATTTTGAGAGCTCTACATTACGTCTGAAATCCAGAGAGATCTTACTATTCCGAATTAAAACATTTCATACTATTCTTCTTTAATATTAAAGGAAACTTCAGATACATTATTGAAAATTTTTGCAATTGATAAAAAATTTCATTACTTTCATAGGAAAATTAAAATATAAGCCGAAGCAAATATAAAATAGTTATATGTAAAACTTGTGCTAAAATTATATAAAATAACAGTTCGTATTATTGTTAATAGTTCACGGAAAACACAAGTTAAGACATCAAATCAGTCAATCACAACAAAATGATGTAACAAAAATCAAATGCGTTTTCGCTAAAGAAGAGAAAGCACTTTCATAATCTCTGACAATTGTTTTCAATCACTTTACAGCATCCGTAACTACTTTTTGTTAAAACAGTTCACTGCATTTACTTACTTTATCGAATATTTTGTTACTTTTACTATCGTTTGAACAACGCACTGTGTATATATCCATAGTGAACCTATCACTTGACCTACAGCACTGACTAGACAAGATCGATTCCACATACCTGTGACAAACTTGCCTCAAATTGAATGAAATGATCACAACTTTCCCAAATTTCTTTCCCACAAGTTTTTGCTGTTTGCGGTATTTTTCCGGATTATCACTGAAGACGAACACCGACAGTTAATGATAATCGAAAGATCAATGCTCGACGTTGATCTTCACGACCGCTCTGGTACTAGATACACCAGGTGGACAATTTCGCGAACGTACTACAAACGAATACCTTCGACTATCGAGTAAGCCCGAAAGTGAAATTGAATTTGCAGCAATTTCAGTCAATCTCTGAAATGTAGTTACAGAATGATGTAAATTTTATAGCAGCTATTTGGTAACATATCCCACCTCAGTACTGCATGGATACCCGGTTCTGGCTCATGGTGGGATCTTGGTTGCTTAACGTTTCGCTGAACATGTTAATGTAAGATGAATCACCTTCAACGGACAATTACCCTTTCTACTTACTCTCGGTGAAGGTTTAATTGTTGCAATGCCCAGCAAATGCATGGATGATGCGGTCCAAAATTTTTTCGAAGAAATCCAAGATGATATATTGACCCATGAGTTGCATAACAGATGCATTATAAAAGCATATGAAGCCGTTTCGTTGGAAATGAAGTGCGTAAATAAAAATGACTGAAATATTCGGACATGTCCGTAATTAAATAGAGCGAAAAAAATATAGTTTCACGACTATTTGTAAGGTTGGTGGTTGCGTTCTCAGTGGATAGCGTTTATTCGCCGGTAGTGTGTCTAATTTGGGTTGAATTAAAGCCTGTGGCATATTATGAAATTAATTGGTGTGATGACATTCTACAGATAAACAGCATTGTGACCAAAGCTTTTTAGATAAATATTTAACGGTTGACAGATTTTACCTATTAATGTGACTGTGTTCTCGAAATTTTAGCATGTTTATTTTACACATAGTGGAGAATTCCAATTGTTACCTTAGACTCGTACGGACGCACATTATTAAAAAAGAACACATTTTTAAATTTTTCTTGCCATAATCTGTTTTCATTTCAGCAAATTACTTAAATCAGACTGAGCGTTTTCTGTACTCTCCAAGCGAACGTATTTCAATATAATTTGGTTTACATATAAGTCCACAACAAATTTTGATTTGCATTTCAAACCTTGTTATATATTAAAAATCGTTCGTTATGACAGCTGCAGTGCGTTTCAATATTATAAAAAGGGCTGAATACAAGCAAGCCCTAACCGAATACAAAAAAGAATTGGGGCGGTACAAAAGAAGAATTTCATGATGATATTGGAGGAGGTAGAGGATTTATTGATTACAGCAAAACATCAACACATTCCTTCGAAATAACACCTTAATGCAGTCGGGGAAAAATATTGGAATTATCTACATATTTCCAGGGCTTCCAGGGCCCTGGCGTAATTAAAGTCAACGATAAGACATTTGGTGAAACTATGGATGAATTCAAATTTTCGAAACGGTTCAAAAGCCTCTACGCGAATATCTTCACAGCATATTGAGGCCTTATGGTGAAAACTTCCTATCACACAAAAAAAATGTTTTGAAAAATTTTATGTCAAGTGTGATGTAATTTTCATTTGTTTTCCTTTTAATGCAATATATTATAGTATTTATACCGAAAAGTAGAGAATGGTTCACTGCCCAAATCAAGGCATGTCGTCCAATAAGTCTATCCTGTTTCATTCTGAAAACTCTTGCGAAGGTAAGATCCTATCGCATTAGAAAATTACCTAAAAGTTAATTGATGAAATACCTCGATAGCCACAGCAAAATGTGTATCAGGAGGGAAATGCCACGATGACATAATTTAGTGGTGCAGTGGTGGGCAGAGATACCGCCCTCGGCACCGTTCTAGGTATTGAGGGAGCTGTTGACAATAGTTTCTTCTGATACGTTGAAAAAGCAGCCGTTAATTAGGGCATAGATTCTGTAATAATATTAGGAATAACTAACATGCTTTACATCCGAAGGATGCCAGTTAACCTCGGAGTTTAAATAGCTACCATAACAGTCAATAAAGGTCGCCCTCATGGAGGGGTGCCCCTATTGATGGTTGTGGATAACTTCCTATAAGAGTTGTCGAAACTGTATTTGATGAGCAATGCTGTAAAGATGGCCTGGTTATCCTTTTTACAGGAAAGAACGATCAGGAAATTTCTGTCCACATGCCAAATGTTCTAAATAGCGAGCTAAGCCAGGAGATCAAATTCATTTTGAAAGCTATTTCTGAACACAAAATGGGAGAACTTGGTGAAAATTTAGTGCAAAAATCTTTTTTGTCGTAGTTTGCTTCGATATTTTAAATTGGAACACCATTTTGTGGTGGCCCAGCTTAGCTCTATCCTATTATCAACGCTGTAGATATCAGCTTAACAGCCTTGTTCAGTCTTCTACCCCTTAGTGAAGTAGACGATGGATCGTTGGGCATATGTTTGGTCCTATTAATTTCACAGTCAGCGCTGCAATGCCATTCTCTCTAAGCTTGAGTGAACTTCTTGGACACAGACCCAATAGCGAGTAGTCACAAATTTTCTATCATTTTTGAATAATGTGTGAATGGCTGTGCCAGGCAAGTCGATCGGCACACTAATGATGATCAAGTTGACTTGCTGTGATCGAAACATTTTCTTTTCACCTAGAAAGGAATTTCCTATTCATGTGGACGTTTTTCAAGTGTTCTTCGATGTAAATTTCACTTTAAAATTTAATTCAGTTTGTTGAAATTGATTAATATTTTTCCTCGTATTATTTATGATATGTTGATTTGACTTGAGCTTCTTTTAATAGTCCCTTAATGAATCTCTTGTAATCTATAATTGTGATGTTATGCTTGTACAGAATGCGCACAATGATGGGCAAATTGTCTACACAACGTAAATTACGCCATTGTCGACGCTTAAATAATGATGTAGTCCACATCGCAATATTTCACGTAGAGAATGTAATCTATGTAAAAAATGTAGACAATAGATATTGAGTCCTATCTGGACGACTCCGACATTCAACTCACAAATAATTTTTATTGATAAATCGAATTTGACCAATGTTTCGTGACGTCACTCTGGATAAATGGAGCTTGAATCTTTCTCAAAAGAAGAATATGCATTGTTTTGTTAGTATTCCAATTGGAAGCGAGCAAAAGAGACATGCATTTTTTATGAAATTTTTAATGTAATAAAATCAGCGTTGATTTTACATGTTAGTATTCATTTTAGCACTTAAATTTACTTCACTTATTGCAAAATCGCCACCACTGAAAAGCTCTGGAAAGAAAATATTCAGAGTGATGTTACAAAATGGCGATTCAATTTAAAAACCTGGCAACCCTTGTAGTCTGTAAACCGTGGAATTTGGGTGCGTTCAAGTTTTCGGTTTTTATTACTGACCTCTAATAAATGGACTGATTAATTTGCTACTTCATGCAATGACTTGAATACTAGGCCTTGAAGCCTTCAACTAAAGAATCATGGGACTAAATTTTGCAGTCAGTTAATCTTTCTCATTTCCTCTTACAATCGTACAGTGATACTGACTGAGCAAAATGTTCAGTGGATTAAAGGAAAAGCAGGCATTACATATGTTAAAAATAGATAGACATAGTGAGATATATCTGGGGGCACGGCAGTGCCCCCGCCAAGTCGAGCAAAATAGCGGCACGGCCGTACCATCCTTTTCTCGAAACAGTTCAGGCCATTTTCGACCCCCCTATAACTTCGTTGTGGATAAAACTAGAAGCCTGAATTTTCAGTAACCAAGTAGGCATTGTATAGACACGGTATATTTCAAATTTCATTCAATTTGAACCAGTAGTTTAAGAATTATAACTAGTCAAAGTTTCTTAATTTTGTCACTCACTGACTGACCGATCATCAAAACTCTAAGGCACTTCTAGCAGACATAGAAGCTTCAAATTTAGAACACAATTAGTGTTTAGTGTATAAATCAAGGAAAAACTAAAATATTTTGCAATTTCGTTCCAGTTTTCTAGATACACCAACTGCATAAATAACTTTGTAATCCCACATATACCCCAGATATATATAGGATTACAAAGTTACATTTGCAGTGAATGAATCAGTGTACCTGTATATGTATAATATTATGGAATAATAGGTGTAGATAGGTACCTAGATATAATTATGTTCAAAGGTAACTTGTAAAATGGTCAACGGATTATGTTCAAAGGTAACTTGTAAAATGGTCAACGGATTATGTTCAAAGGTAACTTGTAAAATGGTCAATCAACGGAATGAAAAAGCAAGAATGGGACATGTCTTCTGAAGTTGTACCAAAATCCCGCAAAGTATTAAGTAGACTAAGAGAGTAAGAAGTAAGAGAAAAGTCACCTTTTGAAAAACTGTCAACTGCTGAAACTAACAAGTTATCAGGTTCCCTCAGTATGCCGAATCTGTCGATTGAACTGTTCATATACGGTGAACTTACTATTAACATGCGATAGCTCAATGATTCTGACTTTGTTGAAATGCTAAATAGAATAAGATTAGGTGTAACTACAGAAAAAGACCGCAACTTACTCTCGACTAGATTAATAACTCTCAAATCCGATTCAAATGAAAACAGATTAATTGAAATAATTGAACACCTCCCGAAATTTCCTGATGATACCATTTGCTTATTACCTACAAAAAACATGTGTCAACAATTAAATACTGCAATGCTTAGATCTCTCCCACATCCCGAAATAAAACTTACAGCTGTAGATAGCATAGATTGCCCCAGATATCTAACAAAAAGAGCTCGTGAATGCATAACAAAAATATGAAGACGATGCTTCTATGACTGCGGGCCTGGAAGAGAACATAATTATAAAAACAGGAGCAAAAGTCATGTTAAGGCGAAATATTGACGTGAGTCTTGGTTTAGTTAATGGTTCTATCGGTATAGTGCAAAGAG
>QYTT01091678.1:11026-23278 GCA_006980735.1 Dasypogon diadema | reverse complement strand
ATAAATATGTTTCTAATTTCAATGACTTCGATTTTATTTTTACGTATCCCTTTTACGACAAAAAAACGACAACTTCCTATGCACTTAATTTTACTTTTTGATAAAACAGAATGAATTTCTCATGAGTGTGGTGCTATCTTCATATAAAGTTAGCACCACATCGAAATTTTTTGATAAATAGTACAACGACAAAAATATTTTTTTCACGATAAATTTACGACAAATAAACGACAAATTTTGATATACTTTTCATTTAATTCGGACAAATGTGTGGTGCTAACTTTATACACCTATGCCAATGCCTTCATAAGCACCATTCTTAAATTCAAAATGGCGGATCCAATATGGTGGACAAGATGTTTAAACGTCAATGTAATGTTGGCAAAATGACGGATATACAGGTTTTTGGTGCTAATGATTACGAATTTAACCTTAACGCTTA
The DNA here is from genome assembly GCA_006980735.1 of Dasypogon diadema. NCBI lineage: Eukaryota > Metazoa > Arthropoda > Insecta > Diptera > Asilidae > Dasypogon > Dasypogon diadema. The sequence goes on along the minus strand of QYTT01091678.1, from coordinate 22,836 downwards.
AGAATTCAACATGGCGGATTAATATTGGCGGTCGTAAATGTTATTTTTTTCAAGAGTTTCTCGATAAATAAGTCCATATGGGTTTTGGAGGTCGCTGATTTCGATTCTGGAGGCAAATTTTGGAGATTCAAAATGGCGGGTCCAATATTAAAGCTAAAGGGTGCGTTGACAGGTTGTGGATAGTAGAACCGCCTATAGATTTGAAGGTCAGCTGCGAATATGTAAGAATAAGTATCCGCGGACAATAACCTACAAACGCATTATTTTCTTTTCTTCCCTACATCTAGGGTATAACATAATTAGTCTAAACCAATTATAGTTTCTTTCCTTATTTTAAAATTATTTTCCCCTTCATTCTGTGGCAACTCCTTTATATCATTGATTTTTCCTTAAATTTCTACTCATTTGTAAGATGGCCACGGTGTTAGTTATGACCGATGTCGTCGCTTAAAGATACAAATGATTTTCAACTTATTAGTAGTCTCTTGCGTTTCCTTTGTATGATCTTAAAAAAACTATGAACTCGCAGTTAACTGAATACTTAGAGACACAAAACTTCTGAGCTTATGACAGCCAGGGTTTTCGTTCCTAATACAGGTGTGAAGCTTTATTGCTCAAACTAACACACGATCAATTCTATCAACCGGGTTTGGTTTCTCTTCCTCTGCTGTCCGAATGTTACGGAGCTATTTGTGAGATAAGTGGCAGAGGGTTAAATCTGAGAATAGATTTTATATTTTTTATAATAATATATTTTTTAGAATAAGTTAATAACTTATAACACGGCATAACTTATATGATGGTGGCGGATCTTGGAAACTTTTTATTAAATATAAAAGAATTTGTTATATATTAGATCATGTGAAAAATATTTCAGAATTGGGATTACATATTATTCCTCAAAAATTGCAATTTCGATTTGATCGCTAATATCTTCTTTACCTTGGAATTAAATATTTGTCTCGATGCCTAGAAAGGGAACTTTATTAAAATATGTCCACGCCGGTGGCCGCGCGGGCTGAGGCGCACGTCTGCAAATTTTCTCCCCTTTATGTGTGGGTTCGATTCCTGCACAGGACACGGTGATTTATGCGGGTACGATTGGTTGAGGCAATTCTACTGACAAGAATTGTACATGCCAAAAATTGTGGGTCAATTGCAATATTTGTCAGATTAAAACTTCTCAATCTCCTCTTCCTTCTAAGCTGTGTGCATCATAGGGTTGTTCCTTAGGCAATACATTAAAAAATAAAAATAAAGTACCAACAACAAGCGCTCCACTAAAGGATTAAAAAAGTTTTTTTTTTCTAATACAAGTGATATGGATGTCATTAAAAAGGTTTCACTCTTAGCTATAAGATTCTGACGCTAGGTTTGCAACCATGTTTTGTTATAATGTTCATGCTTTTTCGCCGATTCCGCCAAAATTTCCAGTCAGCATCACCTACTAGCAATATCAAATAATAATCATTTTCATTTTGATCCGCACCATTTAAACTTTAAAATTTAGCGAATACGAGTATAGCTTGCTTATAAATGAATGAAAATAAATGAGTGAATACGTAATAATATCTACTTTGTGTTGTGTTGTTGAGCATTTTCGCAACACATTTTCCACGATGTAATTATAGAATTCAATTTAATATTTAAGGATCTATCTCTATTTACAATTATTGAATTTAAGCATTTTCGGTATAAAAAAACGTCTAATTGGAAATCCGGTTAATTTATCCTTTTTGATTAACCAATCAACCTATAACCGGTTATTTTCTAATAATCGCCCATTTACACCAGGAATGAGGCAATTTTATATTTTAGAAAACAGCCTATAATAATATATAATATAAATAATTCTGAATATTGGCGACATTATTTTGGACAAATTGGACAAATTATTTTATTGCAATTTGAAATCCAGCATTATATCTATGAACGGATTAGTAAAAAACAAATTCATTTCAGTTCCGATCTAAATATTTTTTTATATTTCTTATTTGAAGTAAACATACGTTTGTCACCTATTGCAATTTAATTAGAAGAGCCGCTTTCAACGTCAAAACAAAAAATCAAAGTTCAGTTACATGGTTCACGGTCGGCCAATAACCAAATGTGGTAAGATTTGCTTGGAAATATTGAACAAATATTACACAACACATTTGCGAGCGAACAGTTTGATGTTCGCTGATTTGATAAAGAAGAGCCGCCAGTGATGAGCCGATGCTGAGCGAAAAAAGTATACAACGCGTAGAAAAAGAAATCAATTTTAATTCCAAGTATCAACCGCTAGCGGGCTACCAAGGATTACTGAATACCGTAAGCTCTATTTTACATGGCTTGAGTTTGCTTGTGTGATTTGTGAATTGTACAGTAAAGCAAGCGGTAATCAGCAAGTGTTGCCAACTCATAGAAAATGGGAGCTCAATGCTCAGTTTCATGAAGCTTGCTGCTCGCTGCGTGCAGCTCTAAATGAAATTCGGGCTCAAAAAAGCCTCACAGAACAAATATCATTTTCTTTTAAATGGTGAATTTGCCTTTTCTCTGAAAAGTCTCAAATCCGACTCTTAAAAAAATTACATAAATTTTCCTGTCAATAACTTTAATTAAATTCAATGTGTATTTGATTTCTCTGTAAAATTTTTTCAAAGTATTTATCGAAATCCGGGTATATTGATTTCTATTTTCATGCTAAATTTCAAATTTGCAAAGTGTAAAATAAATTCGATCACTTTCATGAGGCTATAAATTCGATTGCCTTTATTTCTATTTTTCAAATTTAAACCTTATTTCTTTAAAACTCGAATCAAACGATAAATGCGTTTAAATAAAAAAAAATAAAGTATTAACTGAAAAGTATTTACAACGTAGCGAACTGCTACAAATTTTTAGAAGTTTTTTTTAATATATTTTATTGCTTTTACACGCTTTTTTATGCGATTTACGCAGTTCTCCAAACCATTTTTCTTACCGGTACCAGTTATATATAAATAGTATGCAAAATCCGTATTCGTACATCCCCAATTTAAAGGGAAAAGTGCTTATTACTGTAAAAGTAATGCCCAATTTCAAGTAAGGACTTATGAATTGCAATAAAAAGGCTAAATTTAAAGAAATAAAAGGAAATGTACTTTTTTCATAATTCTATGTTCCTTTTAAACATTTAAAAAAATCCGTTAGAAGGCAGTGGTTCTTTTTCATGAAGCAAAGGATTTTACCGTTATGATGGAATTTTTTAATTGACCGAATTGTATATCGAACGTAGCAGAATGTGATTAGTTGAAGTGTGTTAAATGTGCGCGGACGTAGGGTAAGGTAGGGTAAAATGATACACATATAATTTGAATGGTTTGCATATTTGCAGCTTTTATTTGTAAAATTATATTAACTGTGAATTATATTTGTTTACATGTCCCGAATTAATGGAACTGTTCTATACATGAAATTCGAACCACAAATTTTTCTGAAAAACAGCATCATTACTATTTTAAGCACAAATGACACTTTTTTTCTTGTTAAGACCACTATGAGAAAAATTGATTATATCTGTGAGATTCTTTGCGATGTTAATGTAAATTAGTTCTTAATGCAAAAGACGCAGTAAGAAACATAAATTATGCCTTTAAACATCATAATTGAAGGCAAGCGTCGAATTAAGAGCTGAAGTAATCCATTACAGTGAAATTATTCTTTCTTTACTTCTCAGAGAAATTTTATTGATCTATCTACACCACAAGAATTCGACTGGTCCCATCTGGTTAATTTTATATCCTGTTCTTAACACATCAATTTTATTTATTAAGTAATGAACCGAATAAATAAAACCAGCGCTTCTTTAAGAAAAAAAAACTATACTTATGTTTTGTACACATAATTATATAGTTTAATTTCCACTGTTAAAGTTAGGTGAATTTATTTTGAAAATTTGTTTCATTCATTTCTCAAAAAACTAACGAATGTTTTGTAATACCTACATTTAATGGAATTTCAAATACGAGAATGAGGGGTCGGTACTGTCGTTATTAGTGTAATAAGAAAGAAAACGGCCAGGTGAATCCATATATTGACTATACATATACAAACTACTTTTTCGCATGGAATTAAAGGACACCACTTTATGTTCATGAAATTCTTTGCATTACCGCTTGTTACGCAGCTTCAAAATATTTTCCAGAGCTAAAAAATAATACCGTCACGTTGGCAACATGGCAAGTTGTCTTTCACCTTCATACATTCTTCACGGGAGATGTCTTCATGTGAGTGAGTAAATCGACCCACTCAACCAGATAAGAAAAGAATAGTAATCTAATCACACAACACAACAAAGTGCTCTCCAATTGACCAGATAGAGAGAGATATATTTTTGCCCCACCAAACACACAATTAAAAAGCACATTTCACCGTATTCAGAGGGCAAGCACACAACCCCTTTCGGCGAATTATTTCACATGTGTTGGTGCCTTTATTATTATTTTCACCTTGCCAAAATGCTAAGTATGCGTCAGATTTCTCGATATGGAAATGAATGAACATCTGTTCTCTGTGTAGTCTGGCTAAGAAGAAGGAAGTTTCAGCTAAACGTTGAGCTCGATGTAAAAAGCTAAGTGGCTGAGGCTGAGGTATATGTGGATTCCCTGTGTGAATGCGCCGTCAACGCAAAATCAATAGGCGAAGGAAGCCTTCTAAAAGTCGATTAATTAATGAAACGGACGAAACAAGACCCCCTTGAATCTACTTCTGCCGTTTACATCAGCTCAAGTAGGGTTACTTGCTTCTTTTGGGAAATTTCCAATGTAAACAGCTCGGCCCGTGTAGGAGAGCATCGGGCATTCTCACACTGCTTACACCGATAATGGGCAAATCACGCAATTTCTCTACAATTCGATCTCTTCGTGCACAGTCTTGGCCCGCAAAAAGTGGGATGTCGGAATTTTTAGGCGCTATTGTATAATGAATGCTGTGGAATTTCTCGGGCAGTCAAGCAAGTGGCGCTGGATGATTTTATTCAGCCAAGTGAAAGTGAAATTTGGAGGACTCATACATTTCACCAACTTATGGTCTTGAGCTAAAGATCATAAAAGCATGAAAAGTCATCTGACTGTCGTCTAGTTGGGTTAAATTATTGCCCTGACGTAAAAATTAGATTGGGTTCGATAAAGACGCTACACAAATTTGTAATCGACACCTGCATTGTGTTGACAACTCCATTTTTGTATTACACTTTGTAGCTTTTGAAATTTTGCCGACTAATCAACAAACTCAAAAACGCAAAAAAAGTAGCACTGCCAACAAATTTATTTCGATGACTGGTAAACTGAGAGAATGAAATGCGGCATAACCACAATATTGTAAAGAACATTATTGAGTTTGGTGTTTCGATTAAAATAGCATTTAATATATCAACACAAAGTCTCAAAACTAAAACTGTTCTCGTATAAACAGTTTTTGGCGAGGATATCTTTCAACTGGTTCGTTTTGTAAACTCTGACGAGATTTTTTCCAATCAAATTGATCAAAGTGTCCTATAGGGCTTCAAAAAGAGTTCGAATAGTTCGAACACCCGAACGTTCGAATAAGTTTTGGTTCGGATTTCAAAATCGAACGTTCGAGCAGTTCGAGCTGCTCGAACTTTTTATATTCTTGGAGTATTCGAATGTTCGAACTCTTCCGAGCATTTTAAGTGATTCGAGCATTCGATTAATCGCAACAATTTTTTATTTGGTACACAATTTTATTTGGTACAAATTTCCCCAATCCAACTCTTTCCAGAATTTTAAAAATGTCTATAAGGCACTCACGAGAATTTTTTCCATTAGTTGTGGATAAAGGCAACAACTACCATTCTGTCAATTTCTTGGGGATTCCCCATTTTTAAGCAAATCATTACATCTTTATCTAACGCCACCTTTCAAATCGATAAATAATAAAATAATTGAAAACTGCCTTTAAATTACTTAATTTTAGTTACAGAATTTTGCGAATATATTATAAATATAAAACACAATACCTGTAGTTGCATGTAAGTTATTGTTCTAGAATCTAGCGTACACATTAACAACTAAAAATGAGAATCAATCAGACTTACATAAGAAAAGAACCTTTTATTCAAGGTTCGAATACTCGAACTGTTCGAACTGTTCGGACTACTCGAATTAGAGTAGGGATTTGAAAATTCGAACCATTCGAACAATCGAACTGTTCGAAGGTTCGGTTTTGAGATTCGAACTCTGCAATACTCGAACTGTTCGGATCACTAAATGTTCGAACACTTTGAAACTCTAGTGCCCTAGTTCCTAGTGCCTGCCTTCCATAGTACGGATTTTTTGGCTAACGAGCCAAAAAAAACTTAGCTCATGAACATTATTCGGTTCGTGAGCGAACCAAATCCCTTTTCTCGAAATTTTTGACTCAAAATCGAGCTAGAGCCGAAAAGAGTCATTCATTTTAGGGATGTTAGAAATATCCATGAAATTATTATATAATATCAGAAAGTCGATATCGATAGCCAATATCGGAGAAATCGCAAAATATCGGCAAATTATCGAAATGCTTGGCAAGAAATAATCGACAACTTTATAATAATTATACGTTATATAATATGTAGTACTTTACCTACAACAATAAATTCCAGATTTCTTCTAGTAAAAAATGCAAAAATATCAATTTTGAAAGACGCTTGCCTGTCAATCGATTTCGGGATTTAGTGGCACTCGCTGATGCTTTAAAAACATTTCACTGGGCACAGGAATACGTACAAATTTCTAAGCTTTTTTATAAAAGCAAGAATACCCAATATTCATTTCACACCGAAACCGGTTTGAAACTCGAGTACTGAAATGTTTTTCATGTTTTTTTTGTATAAGTCAATTTCTTGTATTAATATGCCCACAAATCAATTTCGATTGAATCTTCCTTCAAAAAGGAAATATGTAACAGCATTTCCTTTTAAATAGAATAAATATTGTTTGTGTCTTCAGTATACTTCGATATATTTGTGCCAATATCGATAAAATATCACATTATCGACAGTTAAAATGTCGATAAACATTTATCGATATACAAGGTGAGGTGAGGTGAGGGCAGCTAACTGCAACGATTTTCTAACGAAAGGTAATAAAATGTATTTACGATCGACTCAAAAAGTGAATTATCTGAGAAGTTAGTTGTCTCTAAAAAGTATCTGGATAGGTAATTCCAATTGTTTCAGCAAAATTAAAATAAGAGTGCTTTTTAACAGTTTTTATTCAAAAAATGCCAAAGAATTAATTACTAGAAATACTGAAAATGACTCCCACTCTGCTCAATACATAACTCTAACCTACAGGCTATTGATTGCCTTACTCTAGTAAAATTACAACTATTATTTCTATTAATATTGCAGGCACCCTCAATTCCCTGTCCCATAAGTTTTCTCTGAATCTTATCACAAGTAGACGTCTTTTAAATAACCTCATAAATAAAACTCCAGTGGACTGAGGTCGGGCGAGCGCGAGGGCCAAGGAATTGGTCCTCCGCGACCTATCTCTTATTAATTACTATATGTAATGATGCAGAAATGTTCAGATTTGGATAAATAGCCTTTACTCGCAATTTTAGAAAATCAACAATACTGAAATAGTCTTTAATATACTCAAAGTCTACTGAAATAATTTTAGTCTTTAACACACCTTCAAACTTATAAGAAATCATAAGAAGTGAGTAAAATAGTTCTAAAACATTTCTTAAATACCACTTGTTAGTTTAAAAAATAAAAGGGTGGGGTATAATTGGTGAATTAAGGATAATATGTTACCTTACCTCGCAACGGTGACCCAGACATCCATTCAGGGTCCATCCTAAATACACTTTATTACCTTTCGTTAGAAAACCGTTGCAGGTAGTCGGTTACGGATTTTTGCGGAAAAAAGGCCACATCAGGGGTATTGTTAAACAATCATAAAATTGAATTCCGTAAAACAAATTTTTTGAAATAAATAGATTTATTTTCCAAAATTCTAGGCAAAAAATCGCAAATTTTCGATTCTTTTTGGTAATATCTCCAAGAATAGTTCGTTGATAACAATAACTAAGGCACCAAAAGAAAGATACTTATGCAGGAGACGAACGGGGCGAGCAAAGAAGACGACTTGTCACATCATCACGGTGACTTTTTTATTCTGCCTATCATGACGAAATTTGTATTTTCAAAAAAGTGAGAGCAACTGTTACGCCGCTAAGAGAACTACAGTGTTCATACACACAATGATTATAAAGCGTACTTAGCAATCGAAAGTACTGCCTGTTTATATTCTCAAACGAATGCATCGAAATAATGCTTTTGGTTTAAAGATTTAATTTCTTATATATTATAGTGGCCTACAACTTGGCCATCCTGACTACACAACCTCTCGATTGGCATAAAACATCTCAATAGCAACGAACATATGCCTCTTGCAAGCCCCTTAACTCTAGATGTGAATCAATCGCACATTCCACAAAAATATATGTAAATATCATGCAAAACAAATAATTGAAGGGCACAAATAATAGATCTTTACCAATATCGTAGCGAAAATATCAATCATTATACACCAACTTAAGAGAATGTACACAAAATAAATACTGTTACAGATTGTCAAAATACACCATATATAGATCCAGTCATCCATACATCCATACTTTAGCAAATTTCCTCAGTCATAGTAATGTAGGGTTTCATGTTTGGGGGAGAGGCAACCCCCTATAAGGTATTCTGCTGATTTGCATTCCGTCAATATCCTGACCAATATATCTATCGTTATCTAAAATCTTGGAAATCTCGTATGGTCACGGTATTTCGCCAGAAATTTCTTATTAACGCCCGGTGTCGTAACTACATTCTTAATCATAACGTACTCTCCTTGTCTATACTTCCGTGGCTTCTTATGCCTTTTGTCATAAGATAATTTGTTATATCTTTGACTTTCTTCTATTTTCTGAGAATGTTTCTTTTTTGATCGCGTTGGTGGAAGGGGGCCTAAATAATCAATATGTAAAATTTCAAAAGGTAGTTCACCCCTAGGTATAGAATGAAGAACTCGTACTTTTCCCGATGGGGTAGAAAAGTGTATACATTTTAAACAGCTGTCTATATAATTTCTGATTTTAGATTTCATATTTGGGAACCAATATGCCTTTTTTAAATAGTGGTAGCATTTTTCGACGCCTAAATGACACAGTCTTTCGTGATGCGTTTGGATTACTTGTCTCTCCATTTATTTGGGTACATAAAACATAATATCCTCATCAAGTTTCCCATAAACCTTACTTTTCTTATTTGAGGCGCAAGTATTAATACAAAATGAAAACAACAAAGAATTATTTCCAAATTGGTTTCATTATTCTGACAAGATAATTTTCAATTGTTAACGTTGAAGGCAATGCATAATCCTATGAGATCCAAATTTATAAATTAGATAAAAGTAGTCTTTTCTTATGTTAAAATAAGTTGTTTTGCTGTAACGATAAATTTTTGTTCAAACATTAAAGTTGAGACTAATACTTTGTTTGAACATCTTCGGATTTAATACAATATTTTGATGAAAAATTTTTTGAAGACAAGGGGAATTCTAATTGATTGAAAAAGTAATACAGTCTAGCTAATTTTTCATCGCCAATTTAATTGTAATCACTTCTATCACATTTTGTACAGTTACTGGCTATTTTAGACTTTGACAACTACATTAACGATGAATTGATGATGAATTTGTAGCAGCCTTTCTCCCAAACAAATTTGTTGCTAACACGTTAACATCGTGCGCAGCGAAGTCACAAATTCAAATTGCAAAAAGAAACCAACAGATTTTAAAAAATTTTAGGAGCTGCTATCTATTGTGGTCATTGTCATTTAGAGGCCTACCCAACGTCAACAGATAACAATTTTGCGCAACTTTTTCAAAATTTAGTTGTTGGTAAACAGAAGATTACAAATATTTGCAGATAAGGCCCGAATAATTTTTTCACAATTTTAATTACAATTGTGACAATAATAATTTACTCAGAAGTTGAAGTCAATATTCATTGCATAATTTGAAAATTTACCAACAAGACAAATTGTGTCTACAATTTGAAAAAAATCCATTGTAATTGTGAGCCTCAGAGAAGCATTCAGCAATACCTAAAATCATTCTTTCTTTATCGTTCAATGATAATGTGGGATATAATTCTAATGTATATATATTTTTGAGAATTTCTCTTCTCGATTTTGTTACCCGAAATGATGAACTTCATATGTCTAACAGTGTTGTTTTTATTGTTTAGAGAGTGCTCAAAATAAACTGCACCATGCAGTTGTGCTGTCCATTTCTAGCGTATTGTTGTTGTGTCATGAATGTTGATTTCAAGTTTGTGTTCTTCCCTGTATTATTATCATTGCGATGCCAAACGGAGCGAAAAAGTATGTAAATAAAATTATCTGAAAAATAACGAAAACAAATGAAAGCTCGTGAAAGTTCGTCATGAGAAAAGCGAAAAATGTGGGTAACTAGGCCATCGGTTTACACTTACAGCACAGTATCGTTGGTCAGAGCTTGTCTGTGACTACTTCTTCCGCACAATTTTTTCTTTTAACTGAAAAACTTTCCTTAGATTTTCTTGATCGACTAAGCCTTTCAGGTTTTCTCCTCACTACATACCCATTTGTCGTATGTGCTCGCAAAAGTGCACAAAGCACTTAAGCTACCTGCGATAAATGAGGCATCACTTTTGAGTAATTAGCGGCTGCTGCATGCAGCCAAAAGTAATTTCAATTGAAGCGAAAAAATCAAGAATAGCGTTCTCAATTCGAACTGCGTTTCGGACAAAACAAGATTCGTTAAAAATTTTTAGCAGATGATGTGATATAGATATGTAATTAGAAAATGAACCAATGAAGGCTCCCACTGCAGCAGCTCAACACAACGCCTGGAGTGAGTACGCCCGCACTGCACTTGGTCGTGGCGTGTGTGACTCATTCTTACCAAATAAGGTAAACAAGTTCTAAGTTGCTTCTTCAAAATTGATAAGGTCAGAAAATGAAATATTTACCCAAGGTATGAGACGCACTCACCACAACCTGGATTTGGAGGGTAACAAGGCGAAGCAAAACGAAGTAAAATCCTCTGCTGGACGGTTGAACCTGGTTTTTTCCGAATTTCGAAATGTACTACAAGCCATGCACAAGAAGAAGAGCGAGAACATTCAACTCTTTTTTATGAATGCTTTAGGATAGGCGAAATTGGGCTTATATACTTTGTCAGCTCATCTACTGCTATCTCGAAGCGCTCATAAAAAACAGTTCATATGTTAGTGCTCAAGGTCAGTTCATGGCTTGTAGTTTCGAAGGTTTTGACCGAACCAAACTGGAAGGGACATTTTTGATAAATTGCGTTTTTTCTGCTAGCCCAAAACCCCGGGCGATGCATTAGGCTTGAACATCTTGGACTTGATTAAGCTGAATTTCGAACCACACATTTGTTGCAGTGTACCTAAACATGAGTTATCAGACCACTTCCTCTTATATTAAAGCGTTCATAAAAAATACTTTTTGTATGAGTGCAAAACGTAGTTCACGGCTTGGAATTATAGCAGGTTTTGTTTTTGTTTTTTGTTGATATTAGGGCCTTCATTCTCTTAGGCACGATGAATTAGCTATTTTTTTGTTGTTTGGTTGATTAAATTACATTCTTCCATAAATGTTTTTCTAATTTTTTAATCATCCCGGAAATTTCCAAAGCCTTACATCTACATGGCTTTTGATATTTTTGTTAAAACGCAAATTTCTCAGGGTTCATTTCTTTTTATTTCTTTCCAATAAAAAT
>QYTT01091678.1:0-11006 GCA_006980735.1 Dasypogon diadema | reverse complement strand
TTTTATGAATGCTTTAGGATAGGCGAAATTGGGCTTATATACTTTGTCAGCTCATCTACTGCTATCTCGAAGCGCTCATAAAAAACAGTTCATATGTTAGTGCTCAAGGTCAGTTCATGGCTTGTAGTTTCGAAGGTTTTGACCGAACCAAACTGGAAGGGACATTTTTGATAAATTGTCTGTTTTTTCTGCTAGCCCAAAACCCCGGGCGATGCATTAGGCTTGGACATCTGTGTTTATTTGTGATAATAGTCTCTAGTTTAATCGACGTATGCTCACTGTCTCAGATAAGAAATTAACTTTCTTTTTGAAAAACTGTTGCAACTGGATCGGACTTGATTAAGCTGAATTTCGAACCACACATTTGTTGCAGTGTACCTAATATTGAGTTATCAGACCACTTCCTCTTATATTAAAGCGTTCATATAAAATACTTTTTGTATGAGTGCAAAACGTAGTTCACGGCTTGGAATTATAGGTTTTGTTTTTGTTTTTTGTTGATATTAGGGCCTTCATTCTCTTAGGCACGAATTAGCTATTTTTTTGTTATTTGGTCGATTAAATTACATTCTTCCATAAATGTTTTTCTAATTTTTTAATCATCCCGGAAATTTCCAAAGCCTTACATCTACATGGCTTTTGATATTTTTGTTAAAACGCAAATTTCTCAGGGTTCATTTCTTTTTATTTCTTTCCAATAAAAATAAAATAAAAGACCTATCAATCAGCCGGCGACGAATTCCTTAAATTTCAATTTTAAATATTTCAAGGCGAAAGTTTATGGTGCATGCCGTCGATGTCATTATTTAGCGTTTTTCTCACACTAGATATAAAATGCCCACCCACGCTACGGAATTAAACGCAACTTTTTCACAGCAGTCAAAAAGCCAAAAAGATTTTACCCGAATTAGAAAAAAAATATCCTACTTTTCTAATACCTTTTTTCGTTGTACACTTTTCAAGAGACGGGAGATGATGTTCCGTTCCCACCACCCTGCTGAATATTCGATACGAAAATGAAATCCGCTGCTCCATCAGCTCTATCGCTCTATTTATATGGAGATGTGTGGCAATGTATAGCATAAGGCGCACACACATCGAAATTTTAAACATTTCCAAGCCAAACTAGCATCTTCCCCTGCATTGAGCGTTTCGAGCGAGAGCGTTGGTTAAATTGCTGCTATCCGCCGACCGCCAGACCGCCATCCGTCGACCATCGCTCGGGGATTTCCTACTTTAGGTGGTGTGAATGAGGAACAGCGCGGAATGTGGCTGCCGTGTGTATATTCTTTTGTTGTGTGCAAAGTCGCCGGACTGGTAGCTGAAGTTTCTTCGATTTCTGGATTGTTGCATGTTGTTAACACTTGGTCTTGAAATCAGTGCTTTGGCTGATATGGGGAAACGGTACCAACGCAGGAATACTTCTTTTTGCCAACAAAAGACTGTTTTGCTTTGCGAATTATGTTGCTTCATCATGTTGAATACGTCAGACGGTCAGAGTTATTTGCTGGTTTTATTTTATTGCGTTGTGGCCTGCGATCTCGCTACGGTTTGTAAAAGAAATTAGGAGATAGTGCCAAGTGTGACTTCTGTTTTTGACTTATTTAGAGTTGCTACCTACTGTTGTGAATATTACGTATTTTGTAAATAATACGAGAGTACAAAAAAAACAATGGCTTCCGGCATTTTATCTCATTAGGTCACTTCTTGGGGATGTCTATACATAAATGAGGGATTTTGTTTATTCATTTGACATCAAAAGAGATTTGTCAATAAAAGGTTTAAGGTGATACATAATTAAAATGTGTTGCACTTTTTTTGAATAAGTCCATTTTTCATACGTTTTCTCTACCCAGAAGCAATTTCCATCGATTTCCTCGTAGTTCCAAATTTCTAATAAAATATTCTGGCGCTAAGATATAAATTCTTTAAAAATACATTTTTTATACTCTCTTCTTCTAATAAAGCTTTTAAATTTTATTATTTGATCTTGGAATTTATATTTAAAAAAAATAGGAAAACATATAATTCCTCTTATTTCACAACACAAGAATCAAACTATTTAACCTTTAACACTGCGCAGCGCGTAACGCCCGAACGGTAGAGTGGACGAATTACTACTCAAACTCATCATATCACACTTAATTTTTAGTCTTCTAGGTTCTCACCTAACGTTAAAGTTCTGGGCCAGTATCTTGGCTGAGATATAAAATATATCAGGAAATGGGTTACGATTTGGTTCAATTGTCTCAAACAACACTGTGAGAAATTAAATATTTGTTATATTATCCACGTGCGTGTGCCTTCTATAACTCCTTCATTCGTTGGTGTTTTCCTTGCTATAGTAATTTTAAATTCTACTATATATGCTCACAAACAGGTTGTGTGGTGATCATAACAGCTCAGGTCTTCAAACTTTTAATTATTTTTAGACGTTGCTTAATACCTTTTATTATTTTGTCGATATATCCTCACTTGTATTCTCTTTAAAAATTTTTTATTTTATTATTTATTTTAATAAAAATATTTAGTTCCGGATTTCAATTAAATAGACTTGGCTTTACTAAATTATTAAAATAGACTCTACCGGAAAGAATTATAATTCGAATGAAATATCACTACATAAATTCTGACATTATATTTCAACAAATTTCCAATGTCTATATGAGTCTCATGTTAAGTATTTCAAAGTATTTGTCTCAAAATCAAATATGATTTTATTTTGAATGTGCAAAATCAAACTGTCTGATTAAATACATTTTGCGACAAATAAATTCAAACACTGCAGAATACACAGCTAAGTAAAAGTACTTTCAAACCTTTTTTTTTATTTAAAATTTTCAACAAAATTTATTTACTTTTACAATAAATCTTAAATTCCAGAAACGATAAATACCGTAAATAATATTAACAAAGACAATGAACAAAATACAGAGTAGCATACAACTGCTACAGCTCTGTGAGTTCCAGGTTGCAGCCGTTTTTATGATACCTATCTATCACGTTATATTAATAAAATAAAGGTTCCAGTAAAGCCATAAAAAAACCAACCTATTTTCAACTATCCCTTGCGGCTTTTTTAATTTTTTGATTAACATAATTAAAAGAAATTGCTCTTCTTGTTCAAAAGTTTGCCGACCCCCGGTCTAGTTCAATACTCGAACAAATCAAAATTAGCTTTCGGAATATTTTATTAATAAAATCATATAACATCTTTTTTTTCAAATTAAGTTCAGTTTAGTGCTGTAATAAGATTTGTACCTTATTTTCATTAATAATCCTATAATAGCCCAATTTGGGTTAATCTATTTTGTTCCATTTTTCGATTTAATAAAAAAAAATAACAGAAAATAATAATTACATACAAAAGGACAATAAAATTAGGAATATAAAGCCACTATTATCTCATTTTGACCAAAAATCGACTTAAACGGTTGATCTTTCACCACAGAAATGCACGATTAAATTTACAATAGAAAAATATTATATCTATCTGTAAGCCGTTTGTAAAGAAAAACCACTATAGGGGCGCCAATATCTATACATCAACCATTTAGAAATCAAACTGATTACAGCTTGTACAAAAACAAACCGGACTGAACATTCTGGACTGCGCACGGTACAACACAGTTACAAAAACTAACGATGTCGTCATATTTCGTTAGCTTTGTTTGTGTGGAAGAGTTACTTACTCTCCGTTCTCTAAAGAAAAAAGGTACAAAAGCCGTGTCCACCCTTCTAGAAATATGAGTTGTTGCCACCAGAATTTTAACGTCCACCGCCTCTCAGTTAATGATGTCCAAAACCGTATCGGTATATCGATATTTTTCTTTGCAAAATTATCGTAACAGGGGGCTATATTTCACCCGCGATATGTATTGGATATGGATACCAGGGCGCTCAATAATATGGAAACTGCCTTGATAAATGTAAACAGCAAATTCAGAAAGAAGTAATTCATTTTACAACAAGAGCTTTATATTGTAAAGTGTATACTAAAAATCAGCAGATTTAAAGCATTCTGTGACGAGAAAATTTTTCTTTGCAGAATTGACATTCAACCTACGAACAATTCTAAATTGACAAATTGAAATTGGCCCCGCTCAAGTACACGGTTTTTACACGTAAGGCTTCTTCCTTGACAATATGATCAAAGTTTAGAAGCTTCGTATCATATCGACTTATACACGGCGATACTATCGGGATATCGTTACGGAAGTCCACGATACGACATATATCGATCATCGATATATGAGCCGTTAATTTTGAAAGTGGGGTAAGTCCATTTTTATTTTAAACACCTTAGATTACCCTTATACTTCGATTTTTGCTAAAATTGAAAGGTGTGACTTAGCTCACTTTCAAAATTAGTAATTGTTAGTCGTGTGCGTGTGGCTAGTTTCGCCCGGAGCAGACGCATATCTCATCCGCGACTCCCAAGTTCCGTTAATTTGTACAATTCGTTCCCGAATTGAATTTACATAATTAAAAATAAAAAGTCTGCGCGTTTCTCTGTTTTTTGTGTGTCTACAGGGAAAACCAGCATCCGTATTGGTCGGCAATATAGCTAATCGCTAAGGCTGACCAGGTGGCGTCCTAACTGTTCTTTGTGTAACGGGACTTCTGCTGTGCCTTAGTCTCTAAGAAAAAGACAAGACAAGACAAAATTAGTAATTCCGAGAATAACTATAAAAATTTTTTGGCAGTCTCGAAAGACTGTTTTTTTTCTAAATAATTGATGGGCTAGGCCTTTTCTTGAATTGCACTAAAAAGAAAGTGTTTTAGGGCAAATTTTTGTTTACTACTTGCACAATCATAAATTTTTTTACTATGGCAGAGTCAAAACCTTCGAAACTACAAGCCATGCACAAGAAGAAGAAGAACGAGAAAATTTACCTTTTTATGAACACTTCAAAACAGTACTACATGAGCTGACGAGTATATAAGCCCAATTTCGCCTATCCTAAAGCATTCATAAAAAGAGTTCAATGTTCTCGCTTATCTTCTTGTGCATGGCTTGTCGTTTCGAAGGTTTTGGCGGAGTAGATTAAAACCTACACACTTTAGCTAGGCTGTGCCTCCTTCTTAAAAAAAATGACCATCCTCCTCATTCAGATGTATGTAAGATTTCTATTAAGGTTATTAGTATCTCTCTTCGAATTGTTTTTTTTTGTTACTTTCCTTTTTGGCAGAGTCGGGTTTCTTGTTGCCATAGGCTCTGCTGTAGCACCGTTTTATCTCTCTTAAATGCATTTTTCTGCATATTTTTTTCTCACGAAAAAATTTCTAGAGAAGGTGGCAAAGAACCTGTTAACTGTATTAACACGTTGGCTGCCACAATTAGCATAAAAGATTTCGTCAGAGAATTACGTGTTAACACGTTTCCTGCCACGTGTACCATTTTCAGTGCGCATCTCTTACTTGAGAACATCACGGGTAATTGAGAGGGTTACTCTCAGTAAGTGAGGTCTGGCAATGACGCGTTAGCACGTTGTACGCCATGGGGATCACCGGTGACCCCCATTTAAAAGCTCTCTCACAGCAAATGCATTTTAACACGTAATTCTCTCAGTAAAGCTTTTATGCTAATCGTGGCATTCAACATGTTAAAATGTATTTACACTAAGAAAGCTTTCAACACGTATACGTAAATGACAGCTATAGCCGTTGAGCTTTCCGTGCATATAAATGGAGAGTTTTTTTTAAGTTCGCGTAAACGTGTTAGGTGTGATGCACATGGCACCTGATCAGCACAGCGACCAGCCATGCTTCAACGCGGAAGCACCTTAAGACAATGCGAATGATTGGAAATTAGAATAGGAATGTAAATCATACGACGCTGTAGTTTTATTACGGTTTAGGTAAACGAGTGCAGGCTGATTGCCTTAGTAATAATCAAGCAATAAATATTGGTTAAATATAAGGCATCAGATTGTTATGTCAGGGCGGCGAAATGTATGTAAATGTTAGGTATTAAAAATTTCTGTAATTTTAGTAGAGAATTCTCTATTCGATGACGCCAAACAAGCTCGTAATTATCAACCCTTATTTGCTTATTAGCTTATTCGTGCAGTAGTTGCAGGGTGAAGGGGTTTAAAAGGCGCAGTTATAAGTTTTAATTGCACTTTTTAACACCCCCTCGCCCTGGAACTGCTACGTTTTATTACAGTATCGTGTAGAGGACATCACCTCTTTTCATTTGAGACCACATACTGATATCTTCTATAGTTCCCAAGATATCGCCCCTTCTACTTTTGAACTGCGTTTTTCAACACCCCTTCACACTGTAATCGTTCCGACCACCTAGTCCCCCACCCACATCTCCCGCAAAAGCGGGATGCGTTTCTTCATGAGGAGCACGATCTTGGTTTTTGCAAGCTGCAATCCGTGGTCGAGCATCCAGGAACCGATCCGGTGCATCACCTGGTTGAGCCCCCACTGAGCCTTCTCGACATCTTTGGCAATTATTACTGCCGCGATGTCGCCGGCGTACCCAACCAAGAAATACCCCTCCGGCATTTCCACACGTAGTATCCTGTCATATGTGTAGTTCTATATGTCGGGACCCAATATGGGGCTCTGCCGGGAGAACCTTCGTTTTCGGACCGTCGTCGATGTAGAAGGTAATGAAGCGTTCCTTCAGATAATGCCCATTATTTGAAGGGGGTACTCTGGTACCCTGAAGCTCCAACGCGTTAAACACGTCAGCCCATCTACCCGAGTTGAACGGTTCCTTACGTCCAGTGTGATCAGCAGACATAGAGGGCAGGAAGAGTGATTTCCCCGCTCCGCGTCCCTGGCCGCCTCCAAATCCTCCCGGATAGCGTCCATCGTGGATCTCCCCTTTCGAAAGCCGTACTGCCTCACGGAAAGGTCTCCAGCTGCTTGAACTGCCGCCTGGAAGCGAGGTTTCAGCAGTCGCTCCAGGAGCTTGCCGGCGGTATTTACCATGCACGGGGCCTATACAATGATGGAGAGTCCGCTGGCCCCTTGTCCTTGCCGATCGGGACAAGCCTTGCTGTCTTCCAGCGGGCGGGAAAGACTCCCGCTTTCAAATGCTCTTTTGTTACTTCCATTACTTCGTCGAAAAAACTACCGTCAAAACTGCACTACACTCTTCAAAAGCTTGCACTAAGAATAATGAGATACGAGCATGCGACATGTAAAACATGACTTGGCTATGGCAATTTTTACATGAATGAAATGTTTACATTTTAAGTTGAGATTATTTAAATTTCAAACTTGTTACTCTTCCCTTATTTTAAAAGAACTCATTAAAAACACAGTGATGTTTTGTAAATTCCTATCCATCAGTTTGCACACATGATTTTTTTCCTGCACGTGCTCGCAAGCTCGTTCTCTAAAGGTTGTGCGCCTCTGCATATGAACTTCTATGCTAATTATTATTTCAAGTAGAAATTACAAACTGTAAACTTCCACCAAATTCTTGCAACCTTGAAACTTTCTCGAATACTTTCCGTAAATTCCAAAATAAAACATCAGAAATAGTGCACGCGAATAACGAATAATTCTGCAATCCTAAAATAGCCCTACGAAAAATGTATGCAATAACACCACCAGATTGTGGCATAACGGTTGCTTTTGTTTACAGTCGATAAGAAACATGGTCGCTGGCGCTGTTGTTGCTGCCTCTGCAAAGGAATAAGTAGACCAACAGAAATCAAAGGATAGCAAAGTCCCCTCCTCCCGGAAGGCAAAGCTGTGTCTTCGTCTTTCTTCTAGGCGCTCGTTGATGTAGTGGTGAAAAAACACTCGTCAAGTCTGTTCGAAAAGGAAAAATGTGCGATTATTGCATCAAAACGAAAACAATAGACGCGGAGAAGAACCTGTAGGGTAGGCATAGGCGTGCATAATGCACAGTCTTCATGCATTAAGATCTAAAAATAACTGTTTCAGGGCACTATTGGTGGACTTGCGAAAATAATAAAATCATGCTGTTCGCATAAGATTATCAAAATAACTGGCACAGAGACTGCAGTAAACCCCAAGAGAAATTACATTTGAAGTACATGGCCAGCGGATACGGACAGGTAAAATAAAAATATAAATCCATCTAGTTCATAGGCCTAAGCAATTTCAGGCGGAAGAAGTGAAATTTTAGCTGGAATTCTCTTTAAACTCGAACACATTCAAGTTTCCCAATTGCAGTATGCACTGAAATAGTGTTACCGGCTGGTAAAATAATCTTCAAATGAAAATTTTAATACCTAGTCACACAGGTAATTATAGGTAATTGGTGATGTTGGGTGATATAGGTATTTAGGTGTGAAAAACTGAATTATAATTATATTTGTACAATTATAAGCATTTATATTTGAAATTGAAAATCTAGTTACACCGAATTGCTTTGTAATTGAAAATATTAATTAGCAGGCAATGATTTTTTGTAGTATTTAATTACGGTATGTAATATCAAATAATATTGTCAATAGCACGTTTTAAGGAAATATAGTATTAGCTTTTAATGAAATTATTATCTAAAATTTAATATGTATTACCAATTTCTGTTGTAGGTACATTTCCGTTTCCGGTTGTGTAGATCCAATTTCAATAAAAGAAATAGATTTTTAAACTACATCCCCTCGAGTGATATGGTTCATACAGTTAAAAATCTGTTGGCCACCCATTTTTCTCAAGTGTATTTAAATTAGCACCACAATTTCGTCCAAATTAATTTAAAAGTATTTGAAGAATTGTCGTTTTTTTGTTGTAAATTAATAGCGATAAAATAACATTTGTCGTTGTACATTTTATCATAAAATTTCGATATGGTGTTAACTTTAAATAAAGAAGATAGCACTACACTTGTGCGAAATTTGTTCATTTCTATCAAAGAGTAAAGTTAAATGAATAGGAAATTGTTACTTCTTCGTCGTAAAAGAAATATATAAAAATAAAATTGAAATTAGAAACATATTTATTCAAAACTCCAAAATGACGTAGCGTAAACTTCAACATCACTGTTTTTGTTGTTTCTAAGAAGCAGTTCTTAATGTCGAGTTCGATTGAAGAAAGTGTTCGACACAGTTCCAACCTAACTGCTGTCAAAAGGTAGAAATTCGTTCGATTGATCATTTGGGTCGGAACTCGTTCCCAACAAGTTCCAACTCTAAACTCGTCAGGTTCGAACTTTTCAGTTTCTCGGGTTGCACGCACACAAAAAAAGTAGATGTCAATGTCAGTTTGTTTTTTGCTGTGATTTTCAGGTTTTTAGCTCAGTGTATCCAAAAAATAATAAAAATGGTAGAATTAATAGATCTTTTTATGGAATTTTCTTCAAGTAATGAAACTTCGATTGTTTTTTTAGCAATCCACGTTTTTATCCAACAAAACTCTCTCAAAGAATAAAACATAATATAAACGTGATCAGCTGATTGTCAAATAATTTACACACACAACTGGCTTTGGATTCTGTTTCGTTCGAATGAACGAGGTTGGAACCTTTGATTCCAGTTCCGACCTAGGTTTCTCAATCGAACTCGACATAAGTTTCCTGAAAATCGGGTACTTCAGTGGTGACGTCAATTTTCCAGTTTGTATGACTGTGTTTTTAAAGTTAAAGTTAGCGCCATGTCGAAATTTTATAATAAAATGTAAAACGACAATTTTTGAAATACTTCTCAATTCATTTGGGTGAGATTGTGGTGCTAACTTTATACACCTTACCCTTGATGATAATCGAAGACCTTGTCGGATAAATGGTTGTATACAAAACTAAAGGGCCTTCTCTCACATCATCCATGCTTCAATCGTTTCTCAACTGATTTCCATGCATCTAGAAATTTGGGCTTCTTAAGTATAGTTCTCATCAGCATAACTGGATTCGATCGCGTGCTAATTGAGAAACCAACTAACGCGAATCGTGATAGTTATAAAAGAACAAAAGACAACAAATATTTCACTCATTCCTCATCAGTACTTAGTGAATGTAAGAATATCCTGCTCCTACCATTATATATTGTTTATAAGCTATTCTAGGGCAGATGTAAGCATTGTAGTTAATTGTTGTAGACTCCACAACATATATTATGAGCGCCGCAAGAAGAACAGGCCCGTTATTTAGTTTTTAGGGATTACGAGAATTAGACCAGGTAGTAACTAAAAATTAGCCTCTTCTAAATGGTTGGGCGTATCTCACTATTAGAAGGGTTGCTATTTATATATACGGAACTGATAACAATGGTGTTGCTATTCGCCATCTGGCATATCCATAGTAAAGTTTGACATTTTTAAGGTATATTTTGAAAGTAAACGTTTTGTCATACGGATGCTATTGTGATGTTTACAGTGACTTGAAAATTTCATCTCAGTCAAAAAATGGAATTAAAGGCCAATTTACATTACTACAACATTGTAAGCAAACAGTGCGAGTGGGATAGATAAAGCTAACATGATAAAATACGAAAAAAGACAAAACATATGCCAACAAAATTTTACGAGCTAAAATGTCAATTTCCCCGCTGGAACAGAATTTTTTTTCCCTTCATTCTTTGTCCTTTTTTTACACATATCATCAATCAATAAAACCATCTCGTTCAGGTTTTCAGTAAAAAAACATGTTGCTGCTATGTAAATTGGCCTTAAGTCGTGAGAATTTCCGTGTGATGATTTTCTATAACTTTCAACGTGAATTATCTCAATAATAATGCATCGATCAACTCATTTTTTTGGCTTTTGGCGAATAAGCACCATCTAAGGCCACTGTATATCACTGGTATAATGAATTCGTCGTTCGCTCACGCATGAATTTAAAGACGTCGTCCAAAATCGGTTGTTGTGCCAGAAAACATCGATGCAGTGCGCGAACAACTGATAATGCGCAAACTCTTTTGACATACCGTGAGATACACAAGATTTTACATGAACATTTATTCGTGAATAAGATTTGTTCACGTTGGATTCCACATAATTTGACAATCGCTCAAAAAAGGCTCGTGTCGATTGGTGCAAAGAAATGCTCAAAAATACAACGTGGTACGTCAAAA
>QYTT01091677.1:14948-31588 GCA_006980735.1 Dasypogon diadema | reverse complement strand
AATATAATATAATAATCTTATATATTATAGGAGGTGTTTACCTACATATTATCTACTATTACTATGTATTTATTAAGGAATTAAAAAAAAAGTTTTATTACACTTTGTCTCGTGTTTTGGTTGACTCAAATTTAACAATTTTTAAGGTTTTTTATTAGAATCGAATTAGAGCGATGAAAGAAGGTTTTTGTGAAAGGAAAGTTGTGGAAAATGAATTTTTTGAAAACTAAATAAAAAGTGAAGTCGTATGTGTTTCAGTTACATGAACAAACAAACTGAGTGTGTTGAATTACATTTCTGTGAACACTTGATCTTAAGATCAGGTTGACGTGGTGGTAGAAGAAGTTGCTTGCACCGCAGATGGGTGTGAATTCAAATCCGGAGTAGATTGGCTTTGAGGTGAAGTTACATTTTTTCAATTTAAAAAAGTTATCTGTTAGCCTGATAGGGCCTGGACTCGTAACAGCGTTACATTTCGAATCTGCATCAGATCAGGCTGCCGTATCAGGACCCTAAGAGAAATCGGGCAAGCCAGGTCTGCGCCAAGTTGTAGCCCTAACAAATTTCTGCTCGGGTAGTTGCTGAACGTTTTTGCATAATGAAAAGCTAGAAAACGAATCCAATATATTGCCGAAAATGCCCCTATGGACAGCGTTATTTATAAGATTACAGCACTGTCAATTTATTCTAAACGAAGACCTGACTATTAATCTTGTTAGTTATATCTGACAATGTGGGACCAGATTAAAGGGAATGTTGGGCCCTTTAACAATATCTAAGAATAAAAGTATACTATCCAAGCTATTAAAAGTTCATTTTTCCAAAAATCTCTTTCCGTCAATTTAAACAAATTAAGCAGTTGATGTACGAACACTTTTTATTCTAAGTGTAATATTTGTCAAGGCAGTCCCAAGCGGATCAAAGAATATAGAAAGCTCGTAAGTTAAGGCGATGGAAATAAGCAACACTAAAGCCCAAAACACAATTGCAACGAACCATGAACAACGAATAAAAATTTTCGCTGTCAATTCAAACTAATAAATGACAGTGAACAAATTTGGAACTGCCAACTTTCAGAGAAGGGCGAATAGGTTTCTATTTTGGCCGTCGCTCGTTCAATCCGGTGTTGTTAAAAGATTTAACGGTGCTACCCAATAGAATAAGCAGACAATTCACTTGTTAACATAAGAGACTTATTATGAGAGTCGAACACGAATCGACTTTCTAGTCAAGACACACTTTTAAATCGCATTTACCAGGTAAAGTATTGTCTTCGTTTTCCACTCTCATAATAGGGCCCATAGCTTAGAGATATAATAAGAAGCGAGCGTTTTTGTCTTTGCTGACGTGTTGTTTAAAAAAATGTATTTCGATGAGAAATTAATTGAAATAAACAAATTAAATATATTCACTTGTCTTGTGTACACAATACATCACTTTAAATGTCAAACTCTGGGCATTCGCCGTTCGCGGCAATCGTGTTTATGCCCTGAACGACCGGCAACTTTAACGACGAATTTTTGTCGACAGTTGTTCGCTGCTCGTCCATGTATAATGTAATAGGTTCAAGGTCAGGGAATCAAAGGCAATTCAGGGAGAGGCCCTAGTACCAGGTTTACTAGGTCTTAAAACCCCCCAATTGCAACTGCTTGCTCTAAGCAAGAGCAAAATTAATGTAATGCCTCGACTCTTCGCCGATCACTGTAAGCTAGTGTGCAACCTAAGAAAGCTACGTTTTCTCAAAGAACATATTTTGCAGAACATATCTATAAGGGCCGCTACACACGCTCATACAAGTGGGTCTATTTAGCAGCCTAGCGCGCGAATAATAACCCAGCCCAGCGCGATTACGTTATAATTTCGTCACTTTTATGACTTTTGTTTTTAGACGTATACAAGTATTCTATAAAGAATATGCATTAAAAAAAATAAAAAAATAAAAGTAAAAAAAGTTATATATCTTTCGTAAGGTTACATAATTCAAATGCATTTAGGCAAATTGTGAACAAATTAAAATAGATTTCTTTTAATTGAATTTAGAAGAAGACTAAAAAATTTGTTGCTACACTATAAATACTCAATTTTTGGGTAAATAAAGTATCTCAGTTCCCATTTTTGTGTAAAATTTGTTACGCTTCCGCTTCCACTTTTAGGTTTTTAAGGATAGCCCACTTTTAAAGCATAAAAATTTCTTCGATAAAAATATGTCTTGCAACATTATTATTAAACACACACACAATTACATTAAAAAACAGACCATTTGTAAAACAGCCATAAATTTTTTGCAATCTTTAACAAGAACGGAAAAAAACAGATGATGGAAAACAGAACAGCATCCGGTTGAGCAATAAAAGTCGCCCGTAACTGAATACTTAATTATTATTACTCTTTCGTGCTAATTTCACTTAAAATTTTAAGTGTTCGACCGATCGTCTCGAGGACGGCAATTAGTTTCATTCCATTGCCGAGTGCAGTTTGCATCGTCTTGCCAATACACAATGCATCGACTTCTGAGAAGTGATCGGTTTTATTAGCGGTTTTTGTTCCTCTTTGCACCATATAATTTCGCCAAGAAAATTCAGTGGAAATTGTACATTAGCTGAAAAGAGAGAAATGTTACACACCTAGGACGTTTACAGGGGAATTTTATAATTTTTAAGAATTAAATTAAATGTACTGTGCTCAATATTTTTAAATGGTTAGAAAATAATTACATCCCAATGATGTCTCCAAAATATCAACTATGGAATAAATAATCATGTAAGGATCATAGTAATGAGTTGTAGTTAATTGGAAAGAATTAATTAAAATTATATCCCCTCCAATATTCCTACGTAGGAAATTCAAAGTTGAATCTATCGTCTCCGTCTAGACCAATAAATGTTTAGAATATAGAATTTTAGGGGTCCTAAATATACCAGCATATAAAGCGAATCTTAGAAATTGTAAACTGCACCTAAAAATCAGAAACCCCTAAGATATACATATTTGAATTCTAATCTCTATTTAAGAGAACTCTCCTACGAAATTTATATATAGGTAGTTCTTTGTGACCTCAACACAAAAACATTTTCTTTTTAAATTAAACGAAAAATTGGGAATTTTCAAAATAGGACAATATGACAAATTTTGGATTATAATTCTTTTAGCTAAATTATCTTCAAGCCTTTCTCTTAAATTCTTATGCATCTAAAGTTATTAAAATCGGTAAAAAACCTTTCACATGGTCCTATTTTGAACACAAAAATTAAGAAAACTAAAGCTTCGAGATTGAAATATCTGTTTAAAGTTTGATAAGGTTTCTTGGTTATTTTTCCATGAAAAAATATACAATAAGAATCAAAATAATATAATTTGAGTTCAAAAGTTTTACTCGCATTTTACGAAAATTCTCCCGATTGCTCTCACAAATCCAAATACAAAGAAAACGCTCTGCTCCCGCAAAGGTTTTTTTTTTATTTGAAGTTTTTTATATCATGCCGCAATTTTTTGATACTGGCAATTTTGTCCTTTTTAGTTCAAAGGAGCTTTGGTGAAACAAAGCTTGCGGCAATATTCATAACAAAATCAAATTACTTTGAGGTTGCATTCCTGTGTAGTTCAGTTAAGTTGGACTGAGGCGGAAATGAACTGCTATGGACTTAAAATAGATTCGAATTGACTTTTAAGGATCTATTAAATCAAAAGAGACAGAGAAATATCCATTTCTGTTGACATGACAATATTTAATTTATACGGGTAGTAACTGAAAAATGGCGTTCATGTGTAACATATTTGGTGCTGCCGTCGATAAGTGTGCAATACATGGATTTCATTCATTTCACAACATTCATACTAAGTCAAGCGATGAACTTGAAAAGTTTTTTTGCTCATATGTTGGACAGCGCATTTGTAACAACTTCATACATACAGTGAGCGAATAAAGCTTTGAAGTTCTTCGCTTGACTTGGTATGAATGTTGTGAATCGAACCAAATTTTAGAAAGGGGGTGTGTTTGAAAATTTTTTAATTTTTTATTAGAAAAGCTCGAAATATTTTTAAACGGCATCTTAATTTCCTTCATACGCCTTAAACTTTTGGCGACAGGGCGAATTGAATGAATTGATTTTTCATATTCCCGTGAAAATCAACAAAATGAATGAAATACAATTTCTGTGTGTGTAGTTAACTATGTAATTAATGAATTCTTCTTGATATAATTTCACAAAGACTATTTCTTTTACATATTTTTCCCTATTACGATTAGAAAAATTGTTCTACATTATGGGGCTGTTTAAAAATGTATTACAGGAATTGTAATCTTTAACAAACCCTATGTCATATATATATGGTATATACGGTAGTGACTAAAATTTAGAAGACTTCATCCAGTGTCTTTATTTAAACACTGAATTTTCTTTTTTGTATGTATAGCCAAATGACAATATCAAATTCCTGAAAATGCTATTTAAAATTAAACATAAATTACACATTTATCACGTAGGTAAATTATGTTTAAATATTTTTCGCGTCAAATATTTTTTAGAATAATTAAATGTATATTATTCCCTAACTGTCAATGCAGAAAAGCATTTCTTATTTACATAAGCAGTTTACTCCTGTTACGTGTATGTAACAAAACTAAAACTGTGTAGGAAATCTATTTCACTTAGTCTAAACCTTTTGTAAAACTATCTTCAAGTTCTTGAATATTACATAATAGGTTGACAACATGTCTTGATATTACTCCCGAGGGCAGAAGTAGTGGTAGTTTAGTTTGTCGCGAAGCTCTCATGTTATAATATAATAATATATGCATAATATACACGGCTTTTTACATATTTTTAATTGCATGGCTGTAGATTTCACTTGAAATACTTTAATTCGTACGTGTATGAGCTGTCTACTTTATTCTGGATGAATTTTTGATATGAGCTTCTTTAATTCATGCATACAAATATGAACGCTATTTACGATGAATTCAAATTTGTATGAATTGCGATTTGAATTAAATCATAAAAAAAATAATACAGTGTAAAGTAAGTTTCACTTCGCATGTAAAGTGGAATGCTTACTGGGGATACTTCCTTCTAAAATTAATCACTGGGTTTTCCGTTCGGTGGCAGAGGAACGGAAAGTTTTATAATAACAATAAAAGTAATAGGCAGTTTTTGTGCAAATGCATAGGCTTTCCTAGCTCTTCCTTTGACTTTCTGTTGCCATCAGTTCCCTGTGCGTCCGTTCTACGTAATTACCAGTAACAAAGCCCAAGGGCAGACACTTGAAGAAGTACGACTTTTCCTTCCTTATCTGTGCTTTTCACATAGTCAACTGTACACGGTTGCATTCAAATCTTACTCGGACCGAAATAAGATGTTTTCCCTGAAAGAAGCCATTACAGACAACATAGTTTTAAGCAAAGCTCTTGCATAACTATCACCACCATTTTTCTAAATTATATTATTTCTTTTCTTATCTGTTTCCCTAACACGAAAAAATTAGTTCTGGACACCTCTCGCATTTATGTACTAAAGGTGTGTGCGAAATGCGGCTAAAGGGCAAATCCACCATTAGTAAAGCCAAGTTCCAATTTGACCAGAACGTTAGGAAAATAGTGTTTGCATGCCCTAGAGGCAGCAAAGGTTTCTGGTTGCTTGTCAAGTCCGTAAAATGTAATTTCATCTCTTCTTCCATTCCACCCCTCATCCATAATGGGAATCTATTTACGGATTCTTTGAAAAATGTATATGTACTAGCTGCCACTTTCGCTGCTACTTCGTACCTTCCACCAACCACGCAAGCACCACCTACCTTTCCCTCCGCGTGTAACACCATCCAAGAGCCATTTCATTTTCGCACGCGTGAGGTTTTCAAAGTTCTTGCAGATCTTGAGGTGTCTAAAGCCACAGGACCTGATGGTATATCACCCCTGCTTCTGAAAAGCTGCGCCTCCTCCCTGGCTAAACTTGCGAGCAAAATATTTCATTTATCATATTCTAAAGGTATTTTTCCATCCTTGTTGAAATTCTCGCATGTTCAGTCAGTTCCTAAAAAGGAAGAGGGATGCGATTCTATAGCTATCACTTCCATTCTGGCAAAGGTTATTGAGACTTGTCAACGCACAACTGATAAAATATCTCGAGGCATCATTGCCTCCAAAATTTCAGTGAGTCGGGTGTGGTTGAATTGGACATCTGGATTGGTAGTTTCCTTTCTTATCGTTCCATCCGCGTTACTCTTGTCGGTGTCATCTCTAATGCTTACAACATCAATGTCGGTGTGCCCCAGGGCACTGTACTGTCCCCCACTCTCTTCCTGCTCTTAATTAATGATCTCCCATCTCTTACTTCCAATCCAGTATACAGTTTTGCTGATCGCCACGGCAATGCCACTCATATTAATCGAGCACGCATGTTTGGACCACTTTACGATGACATTATTTAAATCCTTGTCTGGGGCAGGGCGAATCGCGTCGAGTTTAATGCATCCAAAACCCAAAGCTGTGTGATTTATCTGAAAAGATCTCCAAATCCCCCTCCTCTTCTCTGTGAGGTGGTGAGTACCTAAAACTCTCCTAACTTGAACATCTTAGGAGTCCAGGTATTCAGCAATTTTAGTTGGACCGACCACATCTTTGCTATCGCAAAGAATGCGATGAAGTGCCTGGGCTTTCTGCACCGATGCAAGAAATACTTTACCCCATATGACTTAGCGCTCATTTACAAGGTTCATATTAGACCCTGACTTGAATTTAATTCACATATTTGGGCAGGGGCAGGACGTAGGTACTTCGTTGTCTGTGTGTCTGTGTTAGACAAAGTCCGAAAAAAAGCTTTTAAGCTCATTGGCGATGAGACGATTACTTTCACAATCGATTCCCTGGAGCATCGACGTAATGTTGCGTGCTTAATGTTTTTTTGTCGCTATTATAACGGACAATGTTCTAATGAAATCTCTGGTCTGATTCCTTGTAATTTTATCCCAATGCGTAATACCCACGCTTCGAGCTGTCTTCACCCTTTCGCCATCCTGATAGGACCTCAGAGAACAGTGAAGTTTCGAGAATCCTTCTTGAGCCGAACTATACGAATGTGGAACAGACTACCATCGTCTGTCCTCCCTGCCGACTATAGGCAGTTGTTTAAGCAGAATCACCGCAAAAAAATGGCTAAATTGCTATTATAATGTCGATAATGAATATTAGAAATCTCAGGAGCTACCGAAATGGCTAAAAGTGACATAGTATTCCGTTGCTAAGTGTTCTCCATTTCCTAAAGAATATTCAATCAAAAAATAGATTTCAATTAAAAACAATTTTTTTTACACATGTAAATGACAAGGTCAGATGCCAAAAATTAGAATTAGATCTCAATTCGCACAGAAAAATCAGCTGCTTCATTTTCCAGTGCGGTGCTGGAAATTTTGCTAATTTAGGTATTTAGCCAAATTTAGCCGCATTTCCCACGCACCCTAAGTATGGAAGCCTCGTAATTTTTTCATAAATTTAGTAGACAGTCACCGGAAGGAATGTTTTACTTCATTTACTGTCACAATCACATCTTCAATGAACAGACATTTTTCCTAAGATAATTCCGTTGTAATCATTTTAGAAGTTTCGAAAACATTGCAAATTTCTCGCGGATTTTTTAAAATGTCTAGTGTGACGTCTAACGAAAAACTCTTAATATTGCATCATAAGATTGCTCATAATTCTTATAATATTGCGTTCAATATGTAAATTTAAGTAGTTATTCTTAATAGTACGACTGAAATTATAAGCTCTGTAACAACTAATATCACTTAATTTTTTCAGCAAAAAAAAATTAAAATATGAAAGCCCTTTTGGTTCGCAAGCCATAATGATTATATTTTATAGTAATTATGGTAGTTTTACAAGGAATTTCATCCAGTCAAAGGTATAACAGGTTCATAAGCCAACCATGAGAATGGCTCGCGCCTCTTCTATACCAGGTCAAGTACCCCTCCCTGCCCCATGACCAGTTTTCAAAAAAAGAAAGTCTCCACCATAGCCTGGCATCATGACGGGTAGTAGTTTTAGCGGAGCTGCAGAGTTAATTTTTCAATCAAAATCGCCTGAATTTGTGTTTGTGTCCATCGGGGCCATAAATAAACCCAGCAGTGCGGCCATGTGAATCTCTGATTAATGACGTCCTCGTAATTTTGCCACAGCTGCCATCATCGTACCCGACTCACTTTAAAGTCGAATTTTGCTTCGCCATTGGTAATTTTGCGAAATTTTTAGGTAGTCAACAGGCCAGGTCCAGTCCGGGTGTGCACTATTATTGTAGAGCCCACTAACTTACCTTAGTGATTAGCGTACGTGTACTCCGCACAAATGAGGGGAGAAAGACAGATTAAAATGAACGTTTAAACGTCTATTACACAATTTTCTAAATTTCCCATTCCACTTTGAGAGCTAATTTTATTTCTTATCTAATTCAAACGCAATAAAACTTAGTGAACGGATAAAAGAAGGTCGTTAAGTTTTCGGTCGTATTTTCCGCGACTGGTTGGTTCTCTTCCAGAGTAGGGTGACCCCAGACCCAGCCATATCTATAAGCGTGGAATGGTAGTCCAGTAATTATTCTTGTTTTGAATGCAACTTTCATGGTGATTTTTAATCAGTTGACTGCATTTAACTCCACTCAAATTTCTAGCAAAAGCCAAGTTAGATAGGTGATTATTTTACTCAACATTCCTGATGCACCCAGGTAGTTACTTCCACGTTGCACTAGCGCTGGAGGAGGAGGAGGCAACCCCTGTCTACTTGCAATTCAGTTTTACTCAATTTTTAATTTCCGGCTACAAACCACAAAATCACGTGTGGCGATTTTTTAATTAAATTAAAACTCATTAGCGATAACTCATGCGAGGAGATTAAAGAAATTTCAGAATTCAGAGAGCAGGGGTGAAGGCTCTTTGCCCACTCGGTGATTACTCTTGCTTTTGCCAGCTCAAGTACCAACCAGCCACCAGCATCCAGTTTGCAGGCAGACAACCAGCCAGCGTGGACGACATTTAGAGAAATACTGTGTAAGGGGAGGGAAATAATTTAAAAATTATCGCGTGAAACAAATCTTTGACCCTTTAATGATCAACGCCATTATTTTGGGTTTCCTAATCGTTCGCTCTCTTAATGATATTCGGTTAATTAACGTTTAATGATGAAACACAGATTTTTCTTAATGATTCAGACTAGAAAATATAAAAAGATCTACTTGCTACCGGTTCGCTCCGATTTGTTTCAATTAAGGCTAATCTCACTTCAGAAGATTTGAGGCTTGTGTTTCGATGGTAAAAATAATGTTCAAAACTTTCTCGCTTGCTTATTATTTACGATTTTGGGATATATTTTCGCAGAATTAGGCTTGCACTGTAACAAAATTAACCTGAAATTACTTGCAAAATTCTCAGTCTTTTTCTACGTCATCTAATCATTGTAGAGGACATATATTGACTTTTGACCGATGATCTTAACAGTAACCTAGCCGAAGCAAGGACGCTATTTTTCTGAGTAGTGTGGAATGGTTCCTCCAAGGAGATATTATTTTCGGAGTTTTGAGGGACCAAAACTACTACCTCGCATTCGCATTGAATGTGCTCCGACGTTTCATCCTCTTCGAGACAAAGTCTACATACCTCGGTGGTTTCAATGCCCATCCCATTAACGTGCTTTCCAAGCTTGCAGTTTTCTGTAAGGACTCCTACAATGATTCTTATCTGATTCTTTGGCAGTTTTAGCAATTCCAAAGTTCTTTGTTGAAGCGGTTTTTGAGAAATTTTTTTAGTTTGCTTCGAGCCCCTTTCCAATGCCCACTTCTTCTCTAACTAATTATATAACCCGGTGTTGAGGGCTTATTTAGTGGTTCTATAAGAGATACCACAAAAACGTTCTGGTCCAACGAGGGAGACTGATGCACCTCTCTTGGTCAGCATATTTGCTTCTTCGTTACCCTCAAAGCCTCAATGCCCCGGTACCGTTACACGGTTAAAAATCCGAGAGTAAATTCTAATGCTCTTCAATAATACTCTCTACATTCAAGTATATGTTGTGTGGCAACACTTTCTGCCACATA
The DNA here is from genome assembly GCA_006980735.1 of Dasypogon diadema. Classification (NCBI taxonomy): domain Eukaryota; kingdom Metazoa; phylum Arthropoda; class Insecta; order Diptera; family Asilidae; genus Dasypogon; species Dasypogon diadema. The sequence continues at coordinate 21,512 of QYTT01091677.1, read as the reverse complement.
TGAAAAACCTTTTTTTAATTTAGCTTATAATTCGTAATAGAAATTTTTGTATAGTATATAAGTATGTACTTGTGATATTCTCAATAAATTTAGTTCTGACTCGACCCAAGTTGAGTTTCAATATTTATGCGGATTGCTATTAAGAGGACAAATGAGTTTTAAGGAGAATTACGCCTCCGTATTTTAATGCTTTCATATTAATACTACAAAATACAAATAAAAAATTTTCTGGGTTGACAGCTTGGGTTCAATTTTTACAGGTAGACGTCTTAAAACTTACTCATCATTGGTATTAAGGTTTAAGTATTTCATTTTAACATGTGCCAAGGATTAGCTTTTAATATTTTTCTGGTGTAGTCATATATACAATACCAAAAATATTAAAATTTACTCCAAAATTTTTAACCGTGTATAAACACTAAACATGCAATCAAATGATATATTTAACAAAACTTTGTTCATCGTTCTTCTCACTCTTGTTGCCTTCTCGTGGATCTCAGAGGTTCATTCATTCATTGAAAGCTTTAAAGTGAACAAATGAATTTTCTCGATAATGACAACGTGCTAATGGAACCAATGTAAGTCGATATGACCATCAACACACGTTTCCTCAACTTTATTATTGTATTCCAACCAACTCAGCTTAACCAAGAACAATGAACAAATTTTTGCTACAGAAAATTTCTCTATATGACTGTATACTTAGTGGTATAAACTATCCGCCTTCACCAAAACCTTCGAAACTACAAGCCTAACATATGAACTGTTTTTCATGAAAGCTTCAAGACAGCAGTACATGGGCTGACGAAGTATATAAGACCAATTTCGCGTATCTGACAGTATTCATAAAAAAGAGTTCAATGTTCTCGCTCTTCTTCTTGGCTTGTAGTTTCGAAGGTTTTGCCTTCACCCTAAAAGATAACCAAACAAATTTCAAGTGCCGTTATCTTCGAGTATTGCAGATTTTACATTTCGATTTTTAGTAAAATGAAAATGTGCCTTACGCCACTTTTAAAATAAACTACTCAAACGTTGAAATTATAAAATGAAACCGGTGATATTTTTTATTGTATGTAGTACAGTTTTGTCAAAATTTTTGCAATACAATCCAGATATATCACCGTGCCTTTTAAAGGTAACGCCCACAGAGGAGAAAATCTAAAAAGTGCTCGGTGGCTACATTGGAGCCGGACAGGACCAGACCATACCGCAGCAGACCGGCCCAAATCCGGAGAGAATGTGGCTATATTGCAGTCGAACAAAACCAGATCAGTAAGTTCTCACAAATATCTCTGATGCCGTTGATGTAAAGTTACTTAAACTTGCTCCAGTATATAGTTATCCCTCACGGCTTTAAAAAGCTCCTATTTACAGTGAACCAAGTTAAGCTTTCATTTCCGTCAATTTCCGGCAGGAAAAGTCAAACCAACTTTATTAGGAACTACCCGGTCTGGTCTGATGCGGCCCGGTCTGGTCGTAATATAGCCACACTAATAGCATGACATGCATTTGTTCTGTCCAGTCCGGTCTGGTCCTATTCCATTGCAGTGTAGCCACGGCCTTAACCATCTCGAGCAGCAGAGTTGGTGAATTAATTAATTTGAAAATTTTATGGGGGCTCCATTAACTGTAGACGTCTTAAAAGCAGTTGATATTAGCTGTTTTTCCTCAAGATCCAGATCTATAGGTAAATAAACTATCGGGATCTTATTGAAATTAGTTTTATACGTTGGCAGTACTGACAATCACTGGCAAGTTGTTGACAGCTGTTATTTGTAAGGCATTATTTTATTTTATTTTAGGTAATAAGTTGCAATATTTCAAACGCATAAATTTTATTTGTTTTTTGTAATACTTGCGATTTTATATCATACATGTTTGCTCACTTTTAAGATCACTCTTTAAGTTTGATAAACAATAGCATCAACGTCTAAGACTAAGAAAGTGCGCTCATATGTTGGAATCAGTACTAATTTTTGTTTCTTTAAAGATCAAGATCCAAGATCTGTATACGGACCGAGATCTTTTGATGTTGCTGTAATTACGTGTTTAAATGAGGTCCAGATCTTGATATCTTGTGCAAAAAAAACGATTTAAGCCGTATTTTGATGTAGATAGGTAGCCTGATAAAAATCTCATGTTTAAAGATATCTAAATACATAATTCATCATTGCAAATCTAATAGTTTTCCGCGGAAGCAGGTTGTATGTTATTTTATTGGGATGATATAGACAAAGTGGCTGTATTCGCAAAATTATAATAGAAACAATAGTACTCGTGAATGCATCTCAACACACGTCAATATCGGATCTAATATCTCACAAGCATTCAGGAAATTTTATGTTTTGAAAAGTCAAAGTAACACTACCGGTAATTATTTTTATGTAATATGTATTGTAATAAAAACATCTACTTTGTATTTTTTCATAAAATCAGGAAGTACAGATTTGAAGTTTAATGAGATGACCAGAAAATAAATTCCCGTTTAATTTCACTCTACTATTCTGTAAAATTCCAATATTATAACATATTAAATAAAGGAAAAATAGAAGAAAAACGATATTTATTTCAATCTTATTGTCTCGAACTTAATTAACGGAAAATCTGTGTATGCAGGGAGAATGTAAAAAGGGATGCGGTGGGTTTCGTTTGAGTCGCGAACCGTATTATAATAATTCCAACACCAGACGAATGGGACTTTTAGAGATTTCATATTTCACCTAAATGTTTACAATCGTTTCCCAATGTTTTTACCAATTTCATTCATAATATAATTTTTTTAAGACGATTTGCCCGTTTTTTATTTATTTATTTTTCACAGGTAGTGATTTAGAATTTTACATTTCCAGGATATTAGCAACGAAATAATACGATTCCGGAATAGTTCTAACCCTCATTTAGTCTTTAATTTGCCTTAGCTAAAAATTCTTTTTACAGTTGCAGCCTAGTCCTACGAGTGAAAAACAAATAAGTTAGTTTTGACTCTCATATTCAATTATTACCTGAACATCTAATCACACCCCAATAAATTTTCCTTGTTTATTAAAAACGGCCAATCTCGGTATAATTGGTTTGAGTGGCAACTACAGTTTTTGAAATTAATGCTGCGTCCCGATGGCACTTGTAGAATAGAAATTGGGTAGGGATAGGGTGAAAGGCAGACGTCGTACTCGTACTCGTAGTCGTACATAAGAAGACGAATTATAGCACTTCTTAAAATTGACACGACTTCCTTCTACCCTTGCGCCAATAAATTCACCCCGCTCATTTCTTTGCCGGTGGGCTTAACAAACCAGCCTTATACGGTCGCCCGTAATTAAATTCCCTCCAACATTGGAAAGTTTAAAGTGGATATGCGGATGAAGCGGGGTGATAGAGACAGATATGTATAATCTTATTCACAAATTCGATATAAGAGAGTGTGCATACTTGTGTAGCTCTACATATATAATCCCCATTATAAATAATTGTTACCCTACAACCACGTTCTAATTAGAGCAAAACCTTGTCCAAGATAATGAACTAAAATTCTATTGTTGTAGAATAAAACCCTCGCTCGCTTTTATATCTGCTGCTGTACCAACGATAGATGGGTAGAATCAGAATGTAGAATGGTACACAACCATAGCTACAGTTTGTGGAACGAAAGCGTCGTCGTCTATCCGTGTATTCAACCGTGTACAGATGTATTTAGTGCACAAATACCTCTTTAATTGACTGCACTGATATTAAAGACTTACATTTGTATATCGCAGCTGTTTGGCTTCGTTGCGGCGTGGGGTCCGGACCGGAGACGAAGGTACATGGAAGCACAGCACCAGCAGGGGAGAAGGGCTGAGTTGTGTACTTTTTTGCCAAGAATTTCATCTCCATACGAGCCGTCATTACCCAAACCACTTACTCTATGGCACTGGTATAAATGGTTGGATAATGTCTAATTTAATAAACCCTTGTTTGAGTTCGAGCAATTTTGCAGATTGATTGGAAGTAAATTGACTATACGGAAATCAATTACCGGGCGTATTTTAATTATTAATTAATTGGTTGCAGAGTAACCTTTACGATGCATGCTAAGCTTGCGTTTACACTTACCTCCGATGCTTTCAAATTAGTTGAGTGTCATAACCACACTTTTTGACAAATGCACCAGGAAAGACGGCCCGAGTTAACCTACACCATCACGAAAATGACTACGAAGTTTGACAAAACACGTCTTTCGTTGAAATTTCACTTATGCACAGTGGTAAATTGCTCTCAGCAATGAGACGCGTTGAAATTAATTTTTTTTTCTTTCAGATAAATTTCTTTTTGGTTCCTCAAGTTGACAGAGCAAACTTCAAGGAAAACACTCACTTTTCACTGGTGATTTCGCGTTGAACACAAATAAATTACGACAGGAGTGAAGAACTTCCGCAAATGCACTGTCACCGCCAAAAGAAGACTGCTCTCTTCCTTTTTATTGAGGTAAAATTAAAATTGACCGTCCGGTCTCACTACTGTTCGTACGATTGAGCGTCAAGAAAATTTCTACGTCCTGATGAGTCATTGGGCAACACTAGACTGATGAACCGAAATCATGCCGCCTGTCGCGCTTGTATTTCTAACAAACTTCTTCGCCTCTCCGAACGGACACACATAAATATCAGAAACACGCCACAGTGTAAGAATTGGTTAAGCATGAGAGTGTTGGAAGAAAACATTCCTAAACAGAGGCTGCTGCCAGCAGAACCAGTTTTCACTCGGTCGGAGGTTGAGTAACGTGTTTCGTTTATATTACTGTGCGGAGTTAGAGCTCATACTGCGAAGTGGGGATGTCTAGCCAAGCTAAAGCTGATGGTTGAAAGAGACGTAGGTATAGTGAAGAATTTCCCCTCCTGTGAACCATACACTCTTTGTGAATGTGTGAGAGCGTGTTTTCATCTCTTTTACTTATATTAACACGCACACCTTCAGGCGACGCGGCACAACCACACCATTGACCATACTTCGATTCGCGCTCATTTTTCATTCTCGTGTTTTGTTTTGGCTCAACTTGGACTCGGCTCCAACGACGAAAGGTGTATTTACAGATCTTAAAGCCAACCATCATATCAAAGAAAGGGGCTGTAGACGGCGGACGGGAGGCGGTTGCTGTCTTAATTGGGCCTAATTAATAGCACAGATCGAAGTCGAAGCGGCCAGAAAATATCCAGTTAATTGAATAACCCGACAAGTGGCTGAAGCGGCATGCAAGTCATCACCGTCATCTTCAATGCCAGTGGGTAGTTGAATCTTTCGCACATCTTTAATCACATTTGCGCTTTTTCTCAATTTAATTTCATTGCAGGGGCTCCTGAAATTCAAGGATATTTCTGTTCACTGTTCAGTCATTAAAACTGCCGCTATACTGTTGCGGGTTGCCGTTGCCGTTGCCGTCGCTACCGACACCGCCACCATCGGCCATCATCACCAGCAACAGCAGCAGAAATTTCATCGCAATCGCCGCCGCCAGCCCGCACGACGATTGCACATCATACTCTGCTTAATATTGCATGCATGTATACCTCGTTCGGACGGTAGTATTGGTGAATGAATACATCTCCAGCAAACAAAGCCAATTTGATATGATAAAAGCGTTTTGCCGGTATCATGAATCTTTTAATGCATTTAACGGATGGAAAATGGGGAAAACTGCTCTTAATATTCGACGAGTGATTAGGCTAATGGCACATTGGGCACAAAAGTAATTTTTTCTCTCTGCTTTCGTTGATGCTATTCACAATATTGTTTATCTGCTCGGAGAATTGTCGGATGAAGTAATCTCCTAATAGCAGGTAAGTGGTGCCTGTTTGACTCGTACTTTCTCTTTTATTATTACAGTTTTGTGGATTTTATTTCAGTTTCTCTTTATGTGCCACAAATTATTAAGGATTGGGGTCTCGTCCCCGTACAGACTGTCGTGTGTGGGTGCGTTAATAATTGAAATCAAAGATTTTTATAAATCCCTAAAATGTGACTTTTATTTTCCAGGTATTCTCTGAGGTATTTCAGTTGTAATTCATTGGAAAGAAAGTTGTAAATGTACTGAATGCGAAGGCATACAAAAGTGTCAATTTGAATATATTCTAAACAAAGGGCCGCTACCCCGAAATAATGTCTAACGACGGTTACGGGGTGGTGGCCAGGTGAGAGGGAGGGACGGTTTAGCTAGTAGACCCGGATCGTGGGGAGTCCGGCACACGAGGGGCTAGTCCCCCTAGGGTGCGTAACGCATTCCCCCCTCCTAGGTATTTTTGCAAAATCTATTTAACCCTAAAACTTCAATAGCAAAATATGTGTAAGGCTTCGTTAGAATCGGGATTTATTTTCGATTTAAATAGAATAGAATTATGATATCTGTACAATTTATAAGAAACTAGGATTTGAATTAGGAAGACCCATTAATGCAAATTCAAGTTATTTATTTTACTCCTATCCGTTTATCCCTCTGGTTTTCGCGCGTTTTCATCTCGCCTCTTTTCTCCCTCTTCCGGATCAACCTCTCTCACTTTTCGACTTGCATCTGCCATCTTTGCTACCATGTTT
>QYTT01091677.1:0-12679 GCA_006980735.1 Dasypogon diadema | reverse complement strand
GAACCAGTAGGTAGATTTGTGTGTAGCAGTTTGTGAATGTGGAGGTTAAGTACGAGGTAAATATGTATGTGCTGTGAATGCGTTTGTGTTGTATCTTCGATGAGTTGATTATTCTACGGAATGTGCACTTGACTGACGATTTGGATATTTGTTCGGAAGACTACTAATCATTTGAATCTAATTGACTTCTTGACCTGCCTGACAATTTAATTCCTTATATTTTACAAAATGCTCCCATACTTAGTTGTCCTAGCTGATACATCAAGGTGACTGAAGTGGACGATATTGGCTAGTACTCCTATGGAACAGACACCCAATGTTATAAATTTACATATGTAACTAAATAAAATGGAATTTTCATTCCAATTGCAATGTTTCAGCTTGACTAATGTGAAAAGAAAGTATTGGGTTCGCTTTTTAAATATGGGGTTAATAATAACAAAATTTGTGAGCTAATAGCTGTTGTGAAATCCCTTCCAGTTGTAACTCGCTGCACAATTTCTTGTGGTATTTATCTCTCATGGGCATGCCTCCAATTAAATGTGGTAATTTATGATCCGCACGACAGGCTGTCACTGTCACTTGTATGTACATATCTGTCCAAAATTGGCTTTATTGTTTTTGAATTCGTTTGGCCAATCATTGGAATGGAATGCTATGAAAATCCCCATTAATATGCTTGCAGTAAAGAGATGACCAAAGGCATTTGTTTTACAGGAGCTATGTCGACGTATACAGAATAGTTTTAGCATAAATTCATGTGATTGCATAGACCAATAACAAAGCAGTTAGCAGAGGACTTTACAAAAGTCAACGACAGTATCTAAAATAATTGTACCGGGAATTTAACGAGTGAATAAAAACACTGATGTTTTTTTACAAGATAAATTAAAAATTTATCCGATATTTCACACATCGATAAATTATTCATAAGATTTTACTTTCTAGGTGGGAACACAATTTACAGACTAGGAGAATGGCTATTTTTCTAAAATATGAAGAGATAAAAGAAAACAATGAATCTTGTAGAAGCTATGATTGTAAACATAACATTTATTCCCGGTTTTTCAGTTAAAGTTGTAGCATTAGTTTAGTTAACCTCATAAGCAAGTTTTAACCAAGAACTTAAACCTTTGGTGTTTTCTAAGAAAGTTAAACGAACGTTCAACATTCCTTGTCTGATTTGTGGACTACTGTAAATGTCATATTCATTTAAAATTTCCAAGTGCTAACGTTTCCAGTTTATGTTCAAGTGAAGTGATTTTAAAAGGATATAATTCAGAGTGCAAATTGTTGGAGTTAGTCAAAAAATATAAAAATGTAATTGAAAGTAAAAAAGTAATGTGGTTTTCTTGGCAGAAAAATTGCAAATGAATTTTGTAATTACAGAGTTATCATCCGTAAAAAATGAATATACATCGAAAGCAAAGCAAAGCTGGACAAAAGATGTCACTGGGAACAAAATTATGAAGGACGGAAAAGCGTGCTCATCATATTAACCACCGAAGCGCAAATTATCGTACAGCAGAAAACCATTTTCAAATAAATAGCAGCAGCTTGCAGAGGAGAAGATAAAACTATTACAGACAGAAAAATACCAATCAAAGGAAAAGCATGATTTAGAAGTGAAGCTTTTGAAAGAACAGCATGAATTAAAACTGAAAATTATGAAAGAGGAGTCCAGTCTAAAAATAGAAAAACTTAAATTAGAACTATCAGCCTTACGCAAAGCAAATAATTTGAAATAATTTTTAAAGTTTTAAAAATTAATTTATGAATTTTATTATCCCTTCACCCAATTACAGGTATAAATATTTCTTGCTGACTAACGTTCAGTACTTTCTAAAATAAGTCTAAAGTATTTAATAATTGCTTCTTTTCGGGTACCTACATCTTCCGATGTGATGTGATGACTTCCCACATCTGCTAATGTGTGCTCCACTTGTTCCTCAATGAAATCATTTAGCGATGGTAGATCAAATTCGTTCTGAATGCAGCAAATGTTGTGCAGAATCGCTGTTGCTATTGCAACACTTTGTACAGTACTCTATTTGAAACGTAAACCCAATGCCAAATCAGGAAAGCACCGTTTCCATGCACCGAGAAGTCGTTCTATAGGATTCCTCGTTGAAATTTGTGCTTTATTATAAATATTAACAATTTGAGCAGTTTGTTTACTCAATCGTAATCTGTTATAAAAATACGTTGAAATGATTCGATCTTAAACAAATGTCAGTTTAAACCATCATCTGCGACCGTTTAAGTTAAACTCCGTTTAAACTATCGATTAGGTTTAAACCAATGCTGAAAAACATCACCATATTTTAAACGTTAGTTTAAACTATAACTAGAGTTAAACGGAGTTTAAACTTTAAATGGGAAACCGGGCATTTGTTTTATGATTATGGTAGAAATTACTGCAGAATTGCATAATTGGATAATTGTGATCCCAAGCTGTTGTCCATTGTTCCAGAGACGATTTGGAAATTGGTTAATTAACGGATAAAAAATAAAATTTGAGGCAAAGTATACGCTATTATTTTTCAAACAACAACGAGTTTTAATACTCTTTGAAGTATCAGTGCATCCTCAAGGCTCATGCCTATTGTTGAACTCAGCGGGAAAGATCGCTAAAGCGGGAAAGCGCTTACAATTCGTATGACGGCTCATTACATTTTAATATTGCATGTCCACAGATATAAGCATTTCAATGCTGCTGTACTAGGAGCGCTACTTATTCACTTCAACGGAAGTCGGAGAGAAGCATTTTATATTCATTCGTTCATTGCATTTTATTTTTTGGATATGTCTACAACAAACTCTGGAAATGAGCCCAAAAAAGTTAAGGCACGATTGGCATTTTTTGAAATTCCTGGAAAAATGCAACATTTGAGCTTCCTTAAAATTTCGCTAAATGGAATTTCATTTCATTCTGTTTTAAGATGGAGGATAATTAATAATACTGATATTATTTAAAAATTAATAAACAAAGAACAAATGAACATCTGATATGAATAAACTGCACCGAAACCGCAATGAAGTGAAATACACATAATGTAATCGTCTAAATACTGAATTTCTTTAAAACTTCGCTAAACGGATAAAACATTTGATGAATACTATCACTTAAACAACTAAACAACCAAAAAGGAAATCAAACACACTTCCGATATATTAGGCATCTTGGAATGAAGGTAACATAGCACAAATATTTGTTTATTTTGGGCTCTTTACGATTGCCTAACGTTATTAAAACGACCATTCAGTTCCCCTATTTAAATTCCATGTAATTAAAAATTACACAAAAAATTCATTAAAAATCACAACTCTTTTGCTCGCTTCCATTTGGAATGTTACCAAAACAATGTATCTTCTTCTTCCTCTAACAAAGATTTAAGCTCAATTTATTCAGAGTGACGTCACGCTTTATATGTTAAAATAAAGCCTGGTTAATTTTATAGTGTGTAAACCGTGAGATAGACTACCAGTCACCGCACGCAGGAGAACCAGGTTCGATTCTCCGTCACAGAGTAAATAGTACAAGGAAATATAAATTTAATACATAAGTAAAAATTAATTGTGTTGTATATAGGAGGGGGAATTTATAATATAAAATAAATATCAGCAGAAGAGAGCACATGAGAAAGGAAGAAAAAATAAGGGAAGTGATTCGAATATTTTGTTTTCAGTACCTACTCATTACTCTGTATGGGCGAGAAGACAGTTTGGTAATTGCAAAAATACGTTCTTAGCTCAATTACATGATATGCCACCTGGTGAATGCGATCTAAAGAAGATTGAAAACAACGCAGTTGAGAAAGTTGAGTGAATGGATATAAGCCATTAAGTGTAAGATTTCTATATTTGTAACACATTCCGAGCCGCAAGTTTGATGCCGATACATGATACCAAAGGAAGTCAAATTCGAGGTGCCAAACCGCATACAGTACTGACAACATTTAAATATTTATAAATTACATTTGATCAAAATAGTTTAGATAAGTTTCAAGTTTTTATATTTCGAAGATACATGAAATTATTTTCCCTCATAAATTCAATAATCTTTTCCTTCATTTTAAATTATTTTAATTTCGACACTTCGTTTGACATTTACAAAAAAATATAAAAATTTACACATATTCTGTTGGCACTACTGCGCTATTAGTATCAAAATTTAAAACTTTCCAAACATAGGTAGCAAGGACATTTGGTATTGGTACCGCCAATGTGGAAGCTCTCATAAGTTTTCGTTGTTGGAAACTTGAATTTGATACCTGTTACATGCGGCTTTGAACGTATTTCGGCCCTGAAGGACACAATTCAGTTCAACCAGGGCAATTCCCTAACCATTCCATAACAACTTGTAAGGGTTGAGTTAAGCCGTAAATATTATGAATGAACATGAAATATTCCATAATTAAATTTAAATTGTTTTTTGTGAAGCATATTTTTTCGTAAGAAATTTCGATCAAATCGTGATTTAATTAAACGTTTTTGCCTTATACATTTTTGATGACAGGTATATCAAAATTAGCTTGATTTAAGTCGGGAGGCTGCTTTCAAATGGAGTAGGAAAATCATACCTCGGTATTCCCGACCTTAAAGGACATTTTTATGTTTTGAACTTGTTATTGGGATAACTAAAAAAATATGCATAGAATCAAGAAAAAGCTGGTAAAGGTCAAGGTTTTTGAATGTTCAGGGTTGATGGACTAGGCCACAGCCGTGCTTACGTGATGGTTTCATCGTCGAAATTGAAACACTCCTGCAATTTTTAAACGCCGGCACTTTGCTGGCTATTTCGATCTAAAAAAAATTTGCTTATTTAGTGGAACTAGAACTTCTTAGTTTTGATTTTTGAAATCAAATGTCAAGTGTTCTCTTTCCATTCTTTCAATTAAAAAAGTTAGTCAAATTCCAGACACAAAGTAGCAATCACCTCGAGATGATTTTACGAGCATTTTCTTTTGACTATATGAAGTTTTATCTCACATTTCACATAAAAGAAGAGCTACCTGGTATTGCCTACCACTGATGAACCCATTCAATGAGCAATCGGTCTTAATTTGATTGATAGAAATGAGAATGAATAGATGCAAATGTGCTAACGAGTTTGAGAAATTGAAATAAAAAAATCGTTACAATGGAAGAATAATAAAAGAGGGATCTATTTCACTTCACGCATCCCACAAGAAAAAACCCTTCTTTCCTCAGAATCAGTCAGTGTTAAGAAATTTCATTTGTTCCAGTCCCTTTACGCCGTGTAAGTTTCTTCTTGCCCAAAATGAAAGAACTATGGAACACACGCAAATAAGAGAAATTTAATGGTTGAAACTTGCTGTACTCCCTTTAGGCCCGTCACATACTGGAGCTGTGCTGTGCTGGCTGTGCCGAGCAACGTTTTTGGGAATGAATACATTTTACGTTTAAATAGACCAACTAATTCATCCTGCACAACTTAGCATCAGGGCATGGCGAGGCGATCCATTAAAATGTGCGCATTATGAAAACATTGCATAGCGACGTTTCAAGAACGATCGGGTATATCTGAAGGTCTGAAGTTTGTGGGCAAAATCTTTTGGTTAAGTCCGGAACGAAGGATTTCTAGCTAGTCTTGAAAATTTACCGGATTCGTTCAAATTTGGAGCGAAAAACCGAAATGTGCAGGAGGTTCGTGCTTTGTCTCTTCAGTTTTGTCATTGATTCCTACCAATAAAATGTCAGATCCATCATTTTTATCCCGTAAAACTGGAAACAAAGTCTGTAAGTGTGTGGACAGCGTCGGGTAAATCTGAAAATTCTGAAAACTGTCCGACTTGAACGAAGATGGGTAAATCTGGGTCAAAAGTCGGTAGTGTGTGATCGCCCTTAAGATTAAAAACCATCTTTGGCTCTAAACATTGTATAAACAAAATTTCTGCAACCAGACTCGCAATCAAAGAAGCAATAATTAATTTAGTATTTTCTTAAAAACAATGTAGGTATATGGTCTCACGCAAAACTATGCTAACTCGAATTATAGTAGTTTTGAGCGAATAACATTAAAAAAAAATTTGAGGTTCATTTCGATCCTCTCTCCGATTTTGTGTTTACAGGAAAAATGTTGCGTACGATGTGGCCTTTGGACATTTAGCATATTTATTTTTAAAAATATCCGCTCAAAATCATGCCATCTTGGTTTTCCGTTATCGTTCTTTTTTCTTCGCACTTAAAAGAAATTTCTGGTTTCATCGATACTCCTTAAAAAACTATGGATAAGCTAAGATAATAAAGTCAGTTAAAAAACTAAAGTGTTTTGTTTGTATTTACTTAATCCAAATTTCTTAATATATCCTGTTCAAGGATGCTTATTTTATAGTACATAGGTTAGCACTTCCTTTTTTTCTATTTTGCTCCAATTTTGGGATCTCATACCCTAAGAAATATTTTTGGAAGATCGCTTGCTGTTCAACTCAAACGAATATTAGTGTTTGAAACACTTAAGGTATTTAATAGAACCACTAGGTTAATAATAGTGAGCTTCCCTTCTTTCCAAGAAAGCGCATTTCTCAGCTATGAATGACAAGATTAGAAAAAGATGATTTTTTAATTTTTAGACACACTCCACTCAATGTGTACCTCAACACAATTAACAGTTGTACACATGCGATTTATGGGGTCAAGCTTACCGTAGTTAGCTCTAGAGAAGTTCATATGCCAAAGATAGAATTTCCTTAAGTTTAGACTATAAACTCTGGAGGTCAGCCTCCTCGGAGCTCCGAAGATTCAATGTTAGAGTCCAATAATTGATGTCTAAAAACTATCTCGGTAACCTTACATCGGTTTTCTAAAAAAAAATCAGACTAATAAGATTAAATCATTCACGATACGGTGGGAGAATCATATGGTTGTTTCTTTATATCGTCCGGATAAATTAAAATACTGGAAAGCCTCAAAAGATACTCAATATCGTCAATTGAAGAGACAAAAATAAAAGGGACGAGATGACTTCCTTGAGGCACACCAGACGTAGCCTCAATAACTCTAGATTCAGGACCGTAGAACAGCACCTGATAGGATCTGTCAAACAGGTACGTAGAAATTCATTTCAACAGTAAAGTTAGGAAGCGCAATTTTTGTAATTTGAGCGTAGAGACCGAATGCAACAATTTATCAAAAGCCTTACTGAAGTCTGTAGAAGTTCAATCAGTTTGTGGATTATTACTAAAATTGGTAAGTGTGTTAAAGGTTAATTCCAGTAAATTTGTGGTAGTAGCCCTACCCGACACAAACTCATGCTAACTAGTCGAGAGAACTATAATTAATAATAATAATAATTATAATGAACTATAGATTCCAACAGTTTAGGTACACAGACAATTTTGCTAAGAAACTTTTGAAAGCTTTGGAACATGATTTAATCACCGTGACAGAGTACCTCTGTCACGGCCCGAAGGAAAATCAAAATATAACAGGAGTACTTCTCAACCCTTTGCCAGAAATTGTAAATTTTACCTACGTTATTTGAGAAAATACTACCAATATTAATGCAAGTGCTTTACTAATACTAAAAGAAAAAGCCTGACACTTGTTAGCTTCTTGTCTTGCCCTGTTTGTAGGGAGTAAGATGAATCTAAAATCCCATTAGAACCAATGCCAATAGAAGTACGAATCGCACTTCTATTATACATTCAAAAAGTTGTTTGACACGTATCATGTATCTAGAGATGGCGATGGTGCGACCGGTTGTGACGCAATCGAGACTTGAATGACTTAACTTGATGGTAACGGCGTAGCAATTGTTAGATACTCGGAATATCTTTCTCGACGAAAGCGGAAAGTGGTGTATCGAAAACACTCAAGGTGTGTAATAATTGTCGCGAAAGTTTGAACAAGCGAGAAGTATCGAAAACGACGAGAATAATATCCACCGAAGTTAGAGGGCTTTCGGGTGCTGGATCCCATTACCGGGTGGGTGATATAACCTTGACTGCAATTTATGCAAATATCGCAACTGCAGCGGGAGGGCAGTTACATCTTTATCAAAGGATACATGAACTAAAAATCGACTTATCTACATGGATGGTCTGTCGTTAAAGTTGTTACACACATAAATCTATGCGTGTTTATGCACCGGCTAGGAAAAATCGTGGGGGATGTTATTGAGACAAAGCACTTGGCGCCACGTGGAAAGAAAACACTGTTCTATGCTAGATTCAAAATATTTGAATTTTATTTATTACACTTCAAAATCTTTTGCACTAAATCTCCGCAAATTGAAAGGATGGAAAAGAAAATTCAAGCGAGGTAGCGCACCGAATCAAAACAACAACAACAAAAAAATCAAAGAAATTACAATCTCACCACAATTATAAACAAAAGAAATAAATAAAGAGGACAGTAGTACTCAATCTCCAGAATTTTCTAGATTCCGCAGCCATCCTGGGAATTTCTCTTTTCCTCCGTGGTAATCCTTAAGAACCTCCAGCTCCCTTTTCTTATTTCACCTTTTTTTCTTTGCTTTTTCACAACACAATCGCCTAACTCTTCTTCTTTAATTTTTTTTAACTGGCTTTTGATCTGTCTACAAATAAATTATCCGCAACTCTGCGCTCGCTCTTCTGCTGGTTTAAACTGCGCGCTTCACGTACTAAAGCTCGGGATTCTATTGAAAACGTCTCTCTATTTCCGATTTTACAGTCATAATTCCAGGAGGACTGGAACCTGTATAATTATGTAAGTACTTTATCCAGGTTTTCAGACGCAAAATATTCGGAATTATTTATATTTTCATACTGTGTCGACGGAAAAATTTTCTGTTCCTGGGAAATTGAGTTTTTTGACGGTTTCCAGTTTTTGACAGGTGTATTTGTTACAATTGGGGATGGTAGTAGGGCTGCCAAAGGCAGTCTGAAGGATGCTAAATGCCCTGGGCTAGCTCATGGCCGTGTAGGCCAGAGCGAGGACTCGAGTGAGCCCTCATGCTCTAGACTGAGATAGCCCAGAGACCGACGGAGGAAGACTTAAGAGCGGAGCGGCATGCTTGTGTGCTAGCATATGCAGAGAATGCGGGGTGGGTTCTTTCGAACAAAATCCGCCGCCTCCTCTGATCCCCGGCAGCAGAAAATCTTACCGCGTTCAAAACAAAAAAAAGAAAGGCATCAGAATTGGGAAAGGGGACTAGGAAGGGAAAGGAAGGCCATTTCGTGGTACGATTTAAGGCCGATTCAGTGTAGTGCCCTGCCTGTTAACATCATCTTTACATTATATTTCAAGTAAGATCAATAATTCTATTGTAACCTATTACTCTATTATAAATAAAGCTACATCCTAAGAACCTAATACTAATTTATCTAACTAGGAGACCGCTGTGCTATTGCACAAATTGAAAGTATATGAGTGACATAACGTTTTTATATGTTCCCTCAATTTGCACCTTAAATTTCAAAGCGCGTTTTTTTTCAGAGGTATCTCCTGTAGGCCTAATCCTCCCATGTAAGGAAGCAATAAAAAGACACTTGCAAAATATTTTACCATGCAGAAATAATAAAATGAAAAAAGTTCCAATAAATCCATGTATTGCACACTTATCGGTGGCAAACACCGAACTTAACACCAAAGTTACCCAGGAACACAACCTCGAACTGATGCAGATCAGTGTTGCCATTATAAAATTTCAAGAAAAGCTCGATGAAACTCCATACAAAAAAAGTGGCTGAAATACGGAACCGGGAGCTTTCTTTGTATAATTAATATATAGATTACTAGATCTCCTTCGGGTATATACTGAATTTGTTACGATTTGTATTGAGACGAGATCGCTTCAATATTTCATAAAGTGAAACCAGGTGAGAATTCTCTTCCGTACAAAATTGCATTCCTGAATTTTTATCGTTTCCCAGGACCAATTAATAACGACTGCAGGTAAGTATTGACAACACGTTAATCGTTTCCTGTTGGCTGCGGGGAGGGTTTTCGGAGGCATACGATGGAAAAACATAGCAAGCATCCTCAACAGTCAGGTAAAAGCTATTTGAGTTATTTATCCTCATCTGAAATTAAAATAATCTTTGCAGAATCATCTCATTATTTTGTGAAACACTAAAGGACGACATATTTCGTGAGTAGCTAGCAACTTTTTTCTCAGTTATTAATTCTTCTGCTTCCAGGACTCTGATCATCTTAACAACTTATACTGATACAACATATGCAGGCAAATACAGCTTTATACAGGTAACAAAGTGTGACTACATTACTTAATCTGCACGGCCACTATGACATATCTGTGAACTTGAACATCTTGAATGCTAGTTAAATGACAGCTGCCAATATGAATCAAAAAAATAAGCAAATGAAGAGTTTATAATCCTTGCATTATTTCTTTAGCTCCCTTCACCCAAACTAACTACCTATACGTGTCCATGTCAAAATCTTACGAGTTTATCTACGCATTCAGACTGCCCCTTTTTTGTATTAGTTGGTGTGGTGACATAGTCGTGCAAGAAATGCTCCACTCAGTTTTTTAACTATGAGTCCCCGACGAATACTGTAAGAGATTATGTAAAAATTCTTATCTATCATTAAAATAGCCCATCACATATTTATCAAGATTTTTGTTAAGATTGAAATAGCTCCAGCAGATGATTGCTGTGTTACATGCTTAAAGTGGATTATGATTCACTGAACTTAAGATAGAAATTTTGTGAAAGATCAAATCTCTAAACACTCAATAAGCGATGATATCAAATTTCAATCTTAGTTTTCTGAAGTTGACTTGTGAATCTTGTCTTTATATTAACTAAATCGCGGCCATGAAATAGAAAACGTGAACTCTTAATTCGTATTATTCTTTTCTGGACATTTATTTCGGTATGATTAAAGCTGACAACTTTTCGTGAGTAATATTCTACTTTCATTAATCTGAAATTTGTACAGAAATGGATTGGTGGATTAAATTTCAAAGAGCTCAAAGGTTCATCCACCAATCTGGTCAGACGTCTAATTTAACTTAACTTAAATTGAACATGTAAGGGCGTTAAAAACCCAGCATTACCTTAACAGTAGCTAATTACGAAGGTACATTTACCCGCACCCATTTAGGTACTCCGCAGCAAGGAGAAACCTTTTGCCGTTTACAAGTTCCGGGGTATACTGGTCAAAGACTTCCCATTTCAGTGCTTTTCAGAAACACGCCAGTTAGCTCCATCGTAGGTGTATCCTTTGATTATAACCCGGGCACAAAGCTCGTTTCTGGCTCACATGTTTTAATTGCATGGAACACATAAAACCGCCTTTGGGCTTTGTTATATCATCCCTTCGTTTTCAGCGCCCTCTGTTTGAGAAGACGGGCACGCAAAAGTTTACGTCATTTAATGAAGTTGAGCCTGAGTTATAATTGTTTCCTCCAGTCTCGTAAGGGCGTTTTGTGGCGTCACTCAATGTGCTGTAATTACCAAACTTTAAAGTTAGAAGTTTTGCCTTGGATAGCTGTCTGTGTCTGTTTTCAGAAAGAGCGAATCCAGTTTGAAATTTTTATAGTGTCCACTCTGAAGGAAATTCACATTATCGTAAAGTGTCCATCGTGAAACGTTTGAATGCGACAGAAGAGTTCATCAATTATGGAATGGGGAATTGAACGTTTTATGCAGTTCCAGAATGTCATTTTTGAAATGTCTCAGACGGAAATTTACTATTTATTTACGGCACATCGCACATACGAATGTAGAATCCTTCAGGGTTTGTTTATTTTTCGTTGTACATCAAAGGCACTATCAAGTCCTTGTAGCGAATGAAAGGTGATGCTCTCTTCTCATAGTGGAATGATAAATACTTAACGAAAACGAAGTTAACTTGCGAGACTAATTCACAATTTTGTAATTTATTTTTACATTTTACACTTTTGATAAACAACTTTGCGTGTTTTCTTGACACTTGCTTAGTGACTGCTTTACTGTAGCAGCTAAACAAACATTTTATTTATATTTATGGTAGTTTATATAACTTTTGTAACAGGCTCCAGCCAGAGATTGTGCCAGAACCTGCCACTACTACAAATTTCGAAATGACCTATTTTGATAAAAAAAGAGAAAATACAAATTCACGAACTACGAGTTAACAACCAAGTTTTTCTTTTATTATCATCTATCTTTTTATATGCATGAAATGAATCGTTTAAATTTTCTAGCGAAGTTTTAACAAAATCGACTTACTTAAATTTTTTGAGTACTGTGCTTGCAAAAATTTCTTGGTTGGTGACCGAGTTCCTTGATGTATTAAACTCCGCCGCTATCCGCCCAGCCTGCGATTCTTGTAGAGGATTTTCATTCAGCTCGAGCTTTTGAAGCCAACTTTTGTGTAGGGCTGTATGAACAGAGTGTAAGTTTCCGCCTTCAAATCTAAACTTCACTTATTTATACGTCCGAACTTCTTTATGTCCCGTGAAATAAGGAAGCTCCAAATCATACCCACATGGGGCCAACTTACATCGAGAATCAAGATGAACTAGTTCCTCTGGGCTTCAAGTTATGGTGACAAACTAGATGGCGCTCGCAGATTACGACTTAAATATTTAACTCATGTTGTTTATATCACTAATTTAATTTGTCTCCCTCCGCAGTATTTAAAAAGAGTTACAATAATTAACAGGCTTCCATTTAAGTTGGATTTGCTTTATTAAAATTACTTGTACTTGTTTTTTTTT
>QYTT01091674.1:100179-112116 GCA_006980735.1 Dasypogon diadema | reverse complement strand
ATTCTGTCGTGTGTCCTAAGCTTTTTGTCGACTCTTGTGAAATTCGGTACAATTTCTGGACACATTCTGTCGTCTGCCATGGGGAGTCTGTCTATTACAGTCTCTGCTGCATATAAGTAGGTATGTCGTCGGAAAATGCAGTTCTAGTCGCCTTTTATGGGACCTACTATAGTTATATTCGCTATTCCATTATGCAGACAAGCGTACATATATACATATGTAGTGGTTAGTATAGTAATGTCCTTGATCTGAATTAGTATAAAAAAGTTCCAGATACTTTTGCATTTAAAAAGATTGTACTCTGTTCCTACAATTTATATATAAATAAATAAATGCGGTGCCATCTTTCAAACCCTCCTTAAGTCCCAGAGGGTTAGAATCCCAATCCCAGTCGAAAACACAACATGTAAAACACGATTGCTGTTGAATTAATCCTTATTTTTTGCCGAAATAGAAAGAAATGAGATCTAAATTTTAAATATTAAAGAAGTCTGCAAAACAACTCTTTCTGACTTTAAAATGAATCAGATCTGCAAACTTCATTCGAATTTTACCGAAGTCTATAAATATTTTAGGTAGAAATACAGCCAAAAACACGTTTACCCATCATTCAAGAGGAAACCCCATTTTTATCTCTAGCGATGAGTATACCCCAATTCTACCAAAATGATTTAATATTCTAGCAAACCCAACAAACGTTTTTACCCTTTCAGTCCTACCCACATTGCAAGAGAGCTCGCAGCACAATTCTGAAAATTTACGCTATACAATAAAGAAAAATCCTTGCAGGTTTCCCTTAACCAACAAAAGTTGTATGGGTCTCAGTTGCCCCATTGAAATAAAGAACAATTTCAGTTCAAAAAACGGACTATGGTCCACTTTTGAGCATTAGTCTGGCAAACATCCCCCCAATATTCATAAAACTAAATAAAAGAAAAGATGAAGGGCCTACTGCTTCACTTCTCTGAGGGGGGAATAAATGTGAATAAACTCACCCCAAGGGATATTTTGCGGCGCATTCAACAGCGATAAATATGAAAATTCTGCCGACAGTCGTGAAAAATAGAATTAAACGCTGACGCACACAAACACAAAGGATGCCTCGTCCCAAGAGAACCATTGAGTTCATTTAACGGGTAAATTACTGGTAAATACGGGTAAATCCCTTCATTATAAAAAATCGCGTTTGCGGAAATCACTTAAGGGTCCTCATCATTGGACTTGAGAGTTCTCACAGACATCGAGATTCCTTGATGAAGGAGGAGCAATTTTGATGGGGAAGGAGGAGGCGAACTGGTTATCCAACATCGGACGCCCTATCAATATTGAAGTATTTGGTGAGGTAGTTATAGCCCATGCTTATCCCAAATGAGCACTAGAAGGCACACATCTGCTGTGCTCAACAACTATTTTGCAAGTGTATGGATGCTTGTGATTATTTTATATGGTCATCCCTTTTTGGGGATAATCTCTGCGAAGGGCGGTAGGTAGACCAGGACGTGTTCATATAGGACGTCGTGCTCTTAATGCCAGGGGCAGAAATGTGGAGGACATAATCGTTCCTCATATTAAATTATCCCTGGAAATTGCTATGTGAGAAAACATTTCTTGAGAGTGGTGCTTTACATTCTGCACGTATGAACATGAGAAAAAATTCTGAACACGAAGGGCAGTGACTTACGAAAGTGAACGGTGTTCTTGATAAGAATTTATGGGACAAAATTCTTGTGATGGAAGTAATTACTTTAGAACCTACGTTAGGTCGTAAATCGTACTAGATTACTATTTTCAACGTAATTAATATAATTTTTTTGCTTTATTTAATTTGGAGAGTTGGGTACAAAATCTCTATTTCTCTGTGGAATGGCGTCTAAATATTAGTCATACGGCTCTCGGTAAAAAAGTTACAGGGTGTTCAGTGAAACTAGTGCTTGAATACAGAAATTCCCCTCTCTCTCTCCCAAACAAAGCATTTCCGACCCCAATATTTTGTTTTTCTTGACATTCCCTACCATTTGTCAAGGTATTGCCGTTTTAGTACCAAACACCCTGTATAATATTTTGAGATAAACAAACTAATCCATGCTCATAAACATGGCTTCTGCTCTGGACGTTCAACTGACGAATTTATGACATTCTTTACCGGGCGTTGGCATCATTTTCTCTAAAACTTCAGTCAGTTGGGTGTGGTTGTGTTGGACATCTCGAGGGGCTTTAACAGAATCTGACTCTGCCATTTTAGCCAAACTTCCTACATTTGGACTTGACCCTTCTCTCCTTACTTCGATTGGAAGTTTCCTTTCTGACTGTTCTATTCGTGTTACTTTGAGCAGTGGCATCTCTGACGCTTACAACATCAATACCGGCATGCCTCAGGGCTCTATATTGTCCCCCACTCTTATCTCTTACCTCCAATCCAATTCACAATTTTGCAGAAGACAGTACCTTTGATCTCACGTACGATTCTATTTGAATCAGTGGTCAACTCTCGTGGTAATAATCGAACGTGCATGATTGGATCACTTAAAATCTTCAGATAGGGCAGGACAAATTGCATCAATTTCAAAGCATCCAAAACCCAAAGCTGTCTCATTTCCCTTAAAAAATCCCCAAACTCCGGTCTTCTTCTCTTCGTCAATGGGGTGAGTATTTCAAATTCTCGTAATTTGAACATCTTAGGAGTTCAGGTATGCAACAATCCTAGTTGGACGGATAACATCTTCGCTATTTCAAAGAATGCGATGAAGTGTTTGGGCTTTCTGCGCCAAGGCAAAAAATAATTTACGCCAAGACAAAAAAGCTCTAAGCTCATTGGCGATGAGACGATTACTTCTAAAATCGATTCTCTCGAGCATGTTGCATGGACATTGTTCTAACGAAATCCCTGGTCCGATTCCTTGTAATATCATCCCTACACGTGATACCCGCGCAAGGAGGCTCCTTTATCCTTTCGTCATCGATACAGGGTCTAGCCAGAACAATGAAATTTCCCGAATCCTTCTTGAGCTGAACTATACGAATGTGGAACACACTACCATTTTTGCCATCCACGGTTATTTAAGCAGAATATGGATTGAGTTTTCCACATCATAGGATATCGCCTGAGATTTGGGATCACCGTAAAAACAAAATAAAAGAATCGCAGGAATCAATAAAGAATTGATCAGGAAGTTCAAGTTGCGATCATAGTTTAGTGATGAGCTCGGACTCGGAGGATGCACTGTTGTTGAAACTGATCTTATCATTCTCAAAAAGTATTTGGAAAACGTGTTACATGATCTCTTAGCTGAGATGTAGCCAGCATATAATCTTTAAACTGGAAATTCTAAATTTGCACATCATTGGGTTATTGGAGAATTCAGTCAGACCAAGACGATTAAAAAAATCATTCTATTTAAATACATAAAACATACCCAAGCATTCGTGGACGTCTTTTCTAAAATGAGGTAATAGTATTCATTTTGCTAAAGTCTTCATCTTAAAGGCATCCCAATTACCATACCCTCTTAACTTACTCATATACAAAACCAACTGTAAACATTTTTGCTCCTTTGAAAAATAACTAGGTCAGCAACTGTGTCATATCAATTCATTGCCAGTGTTGGTGAGTTTATTCATTTTATATATAGGATTTATCTCAATCGTTCCAATCGTTTCTCCCCACCCACAACAGAAATTGATGAATTGCGGAAAGCGGCCACGACAATACCTTTCAGCTCTGGTAAAGATCAAATTTCCTCGTATGAATAACTTAGTGTTCTTGTCATTAATAAAGGAAGATAAACATCATGATTCTTGATCTAAGACCCAAGTCAAACTGAGCCCAATCAAGTGTTCTTGTCCATAAAGTACAATTCTATACACATTTCTTCTTGCAACAAATCATGAGGCTCTCGGCAGTATGGGACGTATGTTTCCTTAATTAAAATTTCATGAAACTGAGAACTTTCCAAAGCTTTCACCGTGTCCTTGCCATAATAACAAGCTCCAAACTGCCAGTGTGGGAACATTACTCAAACCTCAGACTGTTGCGTGTTCGATTTCATTACAACCCTGATACCACTACCCCTGAATAAATTTTGGCACGAGAAGACGATAAATGTACCGAATTGGGAGCTATTGCGACATTTAGATAAAGTAACAAGATTGGGTCAGTTTTGCTAAGTGGCTGCAGTCAGTATAAAGTGGTGAATGGAAAATGGTTTATTGGTGTGGGAACTTCTGTGGAAACCCTTTGTATGTCCTAATCCGGTAACTCCTCTTCGGACTTGAATCTGCAGATATTAATTAGACTGAACATAATTTGTCACCCACTCAAACATGAACCCTTTACATGGCTAGCTGGAAGAATGTAGTGTGAAAATTACAAAATTAAAATTCTACCACGATGCTATTTCTCCCAGCGAGAATAAAGCCGATCAAATATTCCGGGGGTTTTACCCTTGTGAAAATTTCATTAATAATCAATGGAATACGCAGAAAAAAGTTAATAAACCTCAACCACCTGAGATTAAATAACAGGGAACGTTTTCATTGTATTTCGTGAACGGGTCCTAAATTTATTGTAATGTTGGAGAATTCAAACAATTTGAGTTTCTGGAATTCGAACTAACTTTTCTGATAGGATTCTTGTAGAAAATTAGTTCTATCACAAGTTTTACCAGAGACAAAAGTTTTCAGTCCCAAAGTAGCAGACTAAAGTCATCTCAGCTTCAATTTATATTCATCCCTTGAAAATAATTTCATTTTTAACTCCTGTGAAAGGCACGTAATAAAACCTGAGCAATCGTCAGTTTAAATGAAACTTTTGCTGTAGAGTAGTCCCCGAAGCAGAATGATGTTGCACTTCCCAAAGAAAACTCTTTAAAACTCCCGCAGGGTGTGTTTTCTGTATTCAGCTACTTACTTAACATCCCCTTTTTGTGTAGCGTACAACCAGTATCAAATAAACTCTCACCCCTAACCGCTTGCAGACTTAAAAAATGCTCGTACCGCTGCCCACGCTATGCAGAAAATCAAATTTGATAAAGCAAACAATTCCTCTCATGTTTTCCTCTATGGCAACTTCGACCTTTGTTGTCGTTTTTAATGATATTTTATTTTCATATTCCTCTGAGTTATCTCCCCATTTCAGAGAAGATACATATAATCAGTGGAAAATTTTTATCATGCAGTGGGAGAAGTTAATGGTCTTAAGGATGAGCTCGAGAAGGAATTTAATGTTCTTTCCGAATTTTTCTGGTACAAGATCATTACTTACCTGCCTTTTATTATTCCCTCAAAGAAAAGAGCTTCAGTAGAGGAAGCCGATGAAAGATGAGCAAGAATTATAATTTATCAAAAAAAAAAAAGAATTGAAGTTCTTGATCTGGAGCCAAAATGAATTTGTGTATGAAAATCCTTTCCGTATTAGATCTTGTTATACTAAATTGGGATTGGGTGTGTTCTTTTCATCTTTGCTTACTTTAATATTTAATAATCACGTTAGACACTTAACTTTGTTTAATTTTGATGCTCGCGGAGCGAATTTCTATAGAACAATCTTTTTTACGTAATCAAGGATTTTCCTATGGCCATAGTAAGTTCCTGATGAGTACCATCCATTTCACAAGCCAATCTACGGGTAGCAGCTCCAAAAGGGTTTCCAAGGCTTGCAAGAAGACATGATGCAATGGCATTTTTACCACACTGTACCTCCATTAGAATCTTGTTCGCCTCCTCCAATGTATTCGCAACTTTTCCTGTCATATTTGGAACAAGTCTAATTTCAGTCCCACCTTTGTATCGCCAGGGTTCCTGAAGCAGGGCTATATCCACACTTTTCATGCATCATAGTCGATGTCTCCCTGCAGTGATGAATTTTGAGCTGGTGAATTTTTAAATGGTTTTGGAGTGCGACAGTTTTTTTCATTTCACCGGCGTATTTTCCATCTCGCCCAGAATGTCGGACAGATCTTTCTTATCAATCGTTTTAACCCGCAATGCTTAGTTGCATCCCATCGATCTCTTTCAAATGACTGACTTCACCATATTTGTCCGTCTTGTAGACGTCTTGTCTCTGCAATAAATGACCCTCCGAACTTCCGCAGAGGGCGAATTTCTCAGGCTATCCCATTTACCGCCTGGGGTTCACAGATTCTCTGTTTAGTCCATTGTCATATTTTATATATTAATTTTGGTTCGATCTTTTAGTGAGAACCTGCTCGGTACCCTATTGGCAGCACGTCTGTATCCAGGTTTTTGGATCGCTACCTCCGACATAGCTTACAACACCTCACTAAGATCCTCCAACTCACCTACCACAACAAATCGCTGATACGCCGGAGAAATTTAATGTGTTGAAAGTTGTTGACATTCGAATTAGACGGCTGTCGGAATAAAGTGATATGTGTCCTCTTGTAAACGGAGTAATTAAAAGATTTAACGCAAGAGTTATGAATTATTTTCATATATTGCTTATAGCGAATAAATTTAAAACATTTGCGGACATTATTAAAGCAAATAAGAAACAAAAGTGGACCGAGATGCCTGCCTTGTTGTATGCTTGATAGTCCCGAAAACTTTTTAGAGTTGCAATTATCAATCCTACTAGAAAGATTTAAATAAAATTAGCTCATGCTAAACTCAATGAAATGCCTTGACAATATCAAAATAAATTACATCGACTTGGTACTTAATAAAACCATGTTCTAGGTCACAGGTATGTTCACTAATCAAAGATAATTTCTCTCTAACTAGTCCTTAAACAATTTAAGAATAATGTCCGATTTAATTATATCCCGATATTAGAAACTCAAATTGGAGATAAAAGATATTTTTCATCCATCTAAAAACCGATCTCATTTAGTAAGGCGTTTAGAATTATAGTCAAGGGTAGCACCGAAGTTACTGTATAATTTTTAAGGACAAATCGTGGCATATTATTTAGTCCAGCGTTGAAGGACGCTGAATTTTCTGACTTGAGTATCTTTTTCAAATATTGCTGTCCACTAGATCGAACTGACCAAGTTATGTAATTGTTCTTATATATAAGCTGCTCATAATTCGGTTCAATATTATTTGCTTGATTGATCGAATTCATGTGGAACTTTTTTGAAACTTCTTTTTAAACAGTTTTTCTACGTTCTTTTTTTCCTTTTTTGCTTTCTTTTTGAATACTTTTTTCTTTATTTTTACATCTTGTCTAATTGTTTAATAAATCGATTTGAATTTGAATCTACGAAAAGCAGACACACAGATAACACACAACTTCAGAACGGCACAAATAAAAAGTTCTCCAAAATTTTGGCACAATCTTTAGAATGAATTCCAGGCAGGAAAAATCTTAAAAATTCCTCCTCTTTTAAGCACACTGCAAAGTTTCCGGAAAAGTTTTTAAATAATCTCAGAGTTAAGTTGCTCTGATAGACGTAGTAGCCCCAGGGAACATTCCCTAAATTAACATTCCCCCTGAGTAACTTTCAACACAGACAATAATTCCTCTCCAGGTAATGTATTTTCACGCTATCAGGAGGTGAAATTCTGCAGATTGTATCCCTTTTATATAAACATTGTTGGAATTTAGATAAGTCGTACTCTCCTGTGCGATAACATTACACCTCTACTTTGGGCACCTTCGTTTTATTTCCCAGGAAACCAAGCAATCCATAAATCCTACCAAATTAATCAATTGCAGCAAAATATTTAAAACTGATTATTTTGAGGGGGGAAAGGCGCGCTTTTATGTGCCTTGACTCATTTCTATTGGGATCAATGCTCTATAGATGCTACAGGTTGCCACACTATTTACAACGATTTACGTTCAGCCAACCTGTGGAGCAAGAAGTGTGGATTACGTCATAGCAGGTTTTCACCGAGAGTAGTTAAACCTAGCATAACCGACTCTCATTGTCACCACAGGACGAATGCGAGCGCCGTCTTGTGTGCGAACAGGATTTGCGGTTGAATTAAGAACAATGCGAACAGTTGAGTTATATAGCATCTCGTATGCTTAGTATGGCGAACACACCCTTCCCTGCAGGGGTTCCCACCCTTACAGTGTGCGTTATTTCTTCACCTTGCTTGGTTAGAAATTTGTGGGTAGTTTGGGTGCTGAGCTGTGCGGGACGTGTTAAATTATTTTTACTTTACCACTTTCATTGCGACCGAGATTTAGTCGGTGTAAACGGCTCCAACATAGAATTTAAACGAGTTCCTGGCTTCTTTCAGCTACTCCAACGTTTTCCAAAGTTGATGGTATCCATCTTGCTGGCTTGAAATGTTGCCATCAGCATGCAGGAGCTGTTTTTGAGTTCTTTTGTATTTAGCCAGCCATAAGGATGTGCATGACAGCTGTGACGGCAAGAGATATATGAAAATTGAAAGCGTATGTATAGTTGAAGCTGAATTCCTTTATGTTATATGTCATTGCCGTTATTCATATAAGATCGTAAAGCATAAAGGATAGTTTTGTGTCTTCACCCATCTCATGCCAAAGTATCTCATTTAGTCCTAATTTGTAATGACTTGTGCAAATTTCTGTGGTCGAATAAAATAATAGTATAAAAATAAAAATAATATGACCATAACATTGCTCTCAATTAGAAACAGAATAGCGCAATTTTAGTATAAACGTGTGGACAGATGTCATTGTATCATTTATTTCCGAATTCATATAATATTGAATAATCGAATTTGATTTTTATTTAACACGTTCACGCCAGCGCTTTATTGGTAAGAGAGCTCTCTCATGTTGTATTTAGTTTTTAATGTAATTTTCTCTTACTTTTTCTCTATCACCGGTGGTTCACGCCGGCGTGAACGCGTTAAAATCTAAATAATAGTTTTGAATATAGTATTTGATTTTTATTTACGTTTTGAACGTGTTTGAAAAAAAGATGCAAACATGGAGAGGGAAAAAGCAGTTGCAGAAGAGATGAAACACATCCGAGAGAAATGAAACACTGTGTAAAAGTGAATTAATTTCTCTGTCAGACTTTAGTCACTGAGAGTAACTCTCCCATATACGTTCACATTATTTGTGGTATTCTCATGTAAGAGAAACGTGTACCAAAAACAGTATACACATTTCAGAGAACATATTAACAATTGTTGTTATGTATATCCGTCAAAAATGTGAGTAAAGCTTTAACAAATCATTTTTATTCAACATAGAAGAGTTAAAATGGCGTATATATCTGAAAGTTTAGAAAAAGTAACACTATGTTGTTATGTGCCACCTTAGCGCATAGTGTTGGGTGTGAATTTGTCTGAAAGGAAGGATAGATTACGAAACCTACGGCAAACAAGAGTTACCCTTTTGAATTCATTAAATTTTTAAAAATTTTACCCTCTAAATCCTAATCCTACAAGCCTCACCGACCAGCCGGCGAAATGAAACGTTAAATAAAACACAATACAAATAACAATACTCTCTTTTCCCATAAAGTAAGTAAGTTCTTCCTCTCTTACTTCGGATAAAAATGTCGAAATCTTCTCAATGGCTACAATCCTAATCTTAATCCGTGCCAAAAGGTCTTCAGTTTCCTATAGTCGCTTCTGACTTTTTCAGTTTTTTTTTGTAGTTCTCCCCTTTTAAGTATTTATTTTTTCTTCTTGGTTCTTCCCACTTCCTTACTTTTAATTTTTCCTTTTTTCCACTTCACAAACTTTAAAATCCGCAACTATCTTTTTGTTGTACTTCCAGCTAGTTCTATAAGCCTTGAAGTCCTCTTTCCTATCTCCATTACCCAAACCTTTCAATTGTTAAAAATGTTATCGAGTTCTTGTTGTCAAAGGCTGGCATTTCACTAACGAATTCGTAACCTATATAGGTATCTTTGAGCCTTTATGAGTTCACTATTATTGACTATTGAACACATTGAATAGTGTATACATGATATTTGATCGCAATTTCTGGGATTTCTGTAAGGGACTCTCTCTTTTGGATTGGAAATTACCAGTTTCCGCTCTTAGTCATATTCATGTAAACTGCCTAAACCACAGGATCAACGTTTATTCCCTATTTTTCTAATTATGATTTTTTCTACAGATTTCTATATATTTACTCTTAATCCAAATCGGCTTTCAGGTAATCGAAAAAATATAATGAGTAGATAAGTCTTAATATTTCTTCAAACCAAAGGGTGAACACTCCTCTGGGAAATATCTGTCCTGAGAATGTCCCTACTTTTCCAAACTTAAAGGTGATTACTCCATTAAAGTATCTGTTTATTTCGCGACTAGACCCATCAACAACACCTGATGACATTATAAATTTTACAAGTGGAAAACTCAGCCTACCTTCATCAAATGTTCACAAATTAACCCGAATAGTGAAGTGGAATTTTCATCCTCATTTAAATTGTGTGCACCTGCTGATATTTATAGTTGTTGGAACGACATTAATTCTTGGTCAGGTGGAAGTATTGCTCGTGAAAAAGAATTGTTTTTTTTATTATCTCGGGCGACTCTAGGGGTGGTTAAAGATAAATTCTGACGCTGTTCGTAACTTCACGGTATCAATGTACTATCAAAGATTAAGGACAAAAACTGATGCGTTTTATTTCAACTTGACTTCTACTGAACATGATTTTTTTGTTTTGGCTGGAACATAGTTAAAAAACAGTGTCAACAATTTCGAATTGTGCGATGACCATCAGGTATTTCGTCACGATCGTTTTTATGATTCTCTCACGGATACTTTCAATACTTATAAGAGTAATGGTGTTTTAATAGTGATCGCGAATGAATTCCCTTCTAAATTGCTATCAATACCTGGACAAGATAATCTTGAATTTGTCTCTGTTATAACAACAGTGGGGAAGTGGTTTCTCACTTAAAGAATTCGATTTAAAATCCTCCTCAAGGTTTGATGATATTCCATATTTTATATTGAGGGATTGTTGTAACATTTTAGCATTATGGTTAAGTCACTTACTTATCTTCTCATTAAGAAGGACCTCGGATTTTCCCACCCTTTGGAAGTCATAGCACACAATTCCCTTGCATTTATTCCATAATTAGATGCAATTGTTTAAGGACAACTTTATTTTGACTGCAAGTCTGTCATAGCCTCAAATCAGCGTGGTATCGACTAAATTTCTACGATCATAAATATCAAGTTAGGAAGCCAACGGCATGTGCGCTTCACAGTGGCAGAGGATGAACTGAATTCAGGGGGTATTGCATTAACCACTTTAATGGATATCGAAGGTACCGTCGATAAAATTGAGTGTAGGAAACAGATAAGTGCCTTGCAAATACGGCAGGTTAGCCTTACGGTGGTAAGATGGGTGGATGATACATTGGAAATCAGAGCAATTAGGATTCAGATGGGTCACACAAATGTTAGGGGAAGCGTCACAACAGGACATCCACAGGGCGGGATGATACCTTACTCTTAAGAATTAAAGAGACCGGTGTTCGTGTTATCGAATTTATGGATGATGTGGCGTCTGTGGCGTGAGGTAAGTTCATGATCACTACCGCTAATATCTTGAGGGTCGCAAGATAGAAACGATAATTGTCACTAAGAAGGCAAAGGATCTGGAATTTGAACCACTCGCACTATTTGAATTTGAGATCAATATTTCTAGAAAGGCCAAATACCTCAGTGTACACTTGGATTCGAAGCTGACTTGAGAACACCACGTTGAAGAGAGGATCGGAAAAGCGAAAATGCTGTTTTACCAATGTAGTGCGAGGACAATGTGGGGTACCTCCTTATTGCGAGAGGCATGGTGAAGGAGGAGGAGTGTCGAGAGGATTGAGCAGCAGAAAAGTTCAAAGTATGGAGCGAGGAAAATTCAGATAATTGGTTTCTTTTACTGCCGGATGCAAGAGCTTTGGGTATCACCCAAAAGAATGGGGATTTTAGAAAATTATACATGTAGACTCTGCCTTAAAGTTACAAAGTTACTGAAACGTCTATCACAGGATGTCTCACACATAAATAAA